>LKNJ01000828.1:0-111992 GCA_002120245.1 Maccullochella peelii
TAAACATTGTTGCAGACCAAGTACTCCCCTTCATGGAAACGGTATTCCCTAATGGCAGTGGCCTCTTTCAGCAGGATAATGCGTCCTGCCACACTGCAGAAACGGTTCAGGATGGTTTGAGGAACACAACAACGAGTTCAAGGTGTTGACTTGGCCTCCAAATTCCCCAGATCTCAATCCAGTCGAGCGTCTGTGGGATGTGCTGGACAAACAAGTCCGATCCATGGAGTACCCACCTCAACTTACAGGACTTAAAGGATCTGCTGCTAACATCTTGGTGCCAGATACCACAGCACACCTTCAGAGGTCTAGTGGAGTCCATGCCTCGACGGGTCAGGGCTGTTTTGGCGGCAAAAGGGGGACCTACACAATATTAGGCAGGTGCTCATAATGTTATGGCTGATCGGTGTATTTTATCTTACACGTAAAACCAAATGCCATTATGGGTGAAATTGTAGCTTGCCATTAGCGTAGCATTTAATAGTTATTGGTTCAAACATAGACAGTGGCTGGAATATTGGGTCTGAGGGATTGTTTGTTTGCCATAATGTGAAAAAAATGTTCTATTAAGATATTGTTTAAATCCAGGTACATCATCTAAAATTCTTTATGTTTTGCCTCTTAAATTATTAAAGTTTAAAGGAGTTATTAATGTAATGCTACACTGGGGAGGGTCTTGCTTTTTTTAAAAGTGCAACATAAGCTTCCCCCCCCCCAAATCATTTTTATACAGTCCCTAAATACTCTACAAAAATGAATACATATTTGCAAAGACAACTTTTAGAACTTTGCTTTATGAATCTACTGTGGCTTTAGGTGTGTGGCAAAGCTTTCTTACGCAGAATCTGCCCTCCCCGTCTGCTTAAATTACATGTTAGACACTCCTTGACAAGTGGCGTAGTCTGATCTATCTTTAGTGCTGCCCACAGGAGAAATGTTACCTAACTCTACACACTCCTCACACTTTATCAGGCCACAGAAATAAGACTTAACAATTTAAGATCATATTAATCCAGACACTACTGGACAACACTAATGGCCTTCTTTAATTGCCAGTTTTAACATTTTGTACTAATATGTGTGGCTGTGAGCAAATTGGCACCATTTATCTTCGAGAAAAAAGAAAACACAGCGAGTAAATATTTTCAGCACTGAAATTGTGCTCAGTGATTGAAGTGTGTTTTAAAAGGTTTTTAACTGCAGAGCAACACACACACACACACACACACACACACTCAACCAAGTAGCTGAACAATAATACACTCCACAGGGAAAAGGGAGAACCATGCTGATTGGCGGACTGAACAGCTTGTATGTGTGGCTCTCACCTGTTTCTGCACACAGCTGCTGCACCCAAACTTTTCTGGTCCATTTTTAGCACAATGTTTTTGTGCTCTTCAATCTCACTTCAATAATGCCATGCTATGATAAGATAAAATAAGATTTTTTTTATTGACTTTGGTGGTTCCTTTGAGGAATTGTGGCATTTGTCAAAATTAATTAAATTGAGCTGAGGAAAAAAATAGTGAAGAGCTAAAAGAAAGTAGAAATAATTAGAAACAGATTATAGATACTATAGAAATAAAAGCAAAAAAAGGGCAAACTGGACTATAAAAATTAGAACATTTGTGGATTTCCTCAATAGTTACTTTAGTAGAACCTAGAGTTGAAACACGATCAACAGAAAATTAATAATTTTTCAAGAAAGAATATCAATATTTGCTCGTCCCAGCTTCTCAAAGTGAGTATCTGCTGCTTTTCTTTGTTATATATGATATAGATAGATAATATTTTTGGGTTTTGCACTGTTGGTTGAACAAAACCAAAAGTAATTTAAAGAGGGTATTATGCTCTTTTAAACTTTTTTGACTTTTTATAGACAAGAAAAATAATAATTTGTTGCAGCCCTAGTAGTATCTATGGTAGTGATAGTGACTATAATTCTGTAATCTATATTATAGATACTAACTCTAATAGTCTTGGTTGCTTAGTCACAGTATATGAATTACATATATTTAAGTTTAAGTATACATTGGTGTGTATGTAAGCATAAAGCTAAATCTGTACAGTTGATTTGGCTTTAATAGACTGAATTAATTAAATAAATGAACAAATGAATGAAAGTCAGATATAGATAAAAGGATGATCTGTCTAAAGTCAACAGAAAACATATATTTTTTAATGTGACAACAACTGCTCTAAATATCCTCCCAGTCATACATGCAGCTTGAGGCGAGCTATTCGAGGGCTTTGACAGCATTGTCTCCGCCGTTAGTCGGCCACATGACACTTTGGGAGCTGAATCATGGTGGCATATCCCCAGCCAGTTGCTTCCTTTATCCTGTGACAGCAGCTGCTCCATCCGAGGCCTGCGCTGCGCCATGATTTGGCCCAGTCAGATTCCACTGGAGCTGAAGCAGGCAGGGGGTAGAGGGAGCTATATTTAGAGTGGGGTGGGATTAAATTGCAGGGTCTTCACACTGGGAACCTTTTCTCTGCTCTGCCTTTTCCAGCCAGGACCGACTGCCAAGAGGACTTGTGGCCGCTGTCTGCTTCCTCTCTCCACAGACCCCCTTGTTCACCCGTCGTTTCCCGTTCTGACACGCCATGGACCCCAACGCCATCAAGGAAGAGCTGCGCCTGTTTCAGAGCACCCTGCTCCAGGATGGGCTGAAGGAGCTGCTGAATGAGAACAAGTTTGTGGACTGCACCCTGAAGGTAGGTGACCGCAGCTTCCCCTGCCATCGGCTGATCATGGCCGCGTGCAGCCCTTACTTCAGGGAGATCTTCTTCACAGAGGATGGGAAGGAGGTTGAGAACACAAAGGAGGTGGTCCTGGATGATGTCAACCCTTCCATATTGGACATGATCATCCAGTACCTCTACTCGGCTGAGATTGATCTCACCGATGACAATGTACAGGATATAATTGCTGTGGCGAACAGATTCCAGATCCCTTCTGTCTTTACGGTCTGTGTCAACTACCTTCAGAAGAAGCTGTCCCTGGACAACTGCATGGCCATTTTCAGAATGGGTCTAGTCCTCAGCTGTCCCAGGCTTGCCGTGGCTGCACGCAACTACATCGCTGACCGTTTCGAGCTCCTCTACAAAGACGAGGAGTTCCTCAAGCTCGCAGCCCACGAACTGTTTGCCATCATCGGTGGAGACTCGTTGAATGTGGGGAAGGAGGAGCTGGTGTTCGAGGCGGTCATGGCCTGGGTCCGCCAGGACAAGGAGCGCATCAAGGTCCTGAAGGATGCGTTCAACTGCATCCGCTTCCGCCTGCTGCCAGAGAAGTACTTCAAAGACAGAGTGGAGACTGATGAGATCATCAAGGCCGACCCAGAGCTCCAGAAGATGATCCAGGTCATCAAGGATGCCTTCAAGGGGAAACTTCCAGAGAAACCCAAGAAGAAGGAGGGGGAGGAGGGGGCAGACATAGAAGGAGATGAGGAGGAGGACAGCCCATTCCCCGGTTTCCTGAATGACAACCGCAGACACGGCATGTACACACGTGACTTCATCGTGATGATCAATGATACGGCGGCGGTGGCATATGATGTTGGTGAGAACGAGTGCTTTCTGGCGGCCATGTCGGAACAGGTGCCACGTAACCACGTCAGCCTGGCGTCACAGAGGAACCAGCTCTACATCATTGGAGGACTGTTTGTGGATGAGGAAAACAAAGATGTACCACTGCAATGTTACTTCTACTTGGTAACCAGGTTTTTCTTTCATTTAATAGTCCTCTATTTTATCGCTCCCTTCATTAAAAAATGCTGCATACAAATTAATTAATGAAAGAAATTTGGAAAATATTCTTATTCACTTTCTTGCCAAGAGTTAGATAGACAGATAGATAGATAGATAGATAGATAGACACCACTGTTATATCTTAATGTTAAATATGAAGCTAAAGCCAGGAGACAGCTAGCTTAGATAGGCACAAAGACTGGTAACAGAGGGAAACAGCTAGCATGGCTGTGTTTGTTTTTTAGGGATTAAACAGAGATATAAACACACTGGTAGGCAGATTTTTGTTTAACTTTTGACAGAGTCAGGCTAGCTGTTTCCTCCTGCCTCCAGTCTTTAAGCTAATTTAAGCTAGCTGCCTGCTCACTAGCATACATTTATTGGACAGACATGAGAGTGGTATCAATCAAAGAAAACAAATAAGTGTGTTTCCTAACATGTCACTATTCTTAATTAAACAGTGTTTGTAGTATTTAAAAAATTTTTGGAGTATTTGTGAAAATAAGAAAAACTGTCCTTCCCATGGAGTATTTTAGCTAATCTAAACCCTCTTGTGTAGTTCATTTCAATGCCTTAATGGAACTCAAGCCACAATTAAAGCAGAAAAAAATGGGACAGAAATTCAAATGAGTTTTTCAGTATGTAACCACAAGAATGACTGGGTTTCAGTTTTTCCTAAATCCTTCTGCAATCAATCGATGGATTATGTTTCCCATGTTGCCCATCAAGTCTAAGCCAGACAGACACTGAAGGAAGTGATACAGGCATTAAATACCATATATTTTACAGCATAATCAATATGTGGAAATCATATAGTACGATGATTCATCCTCTTCTTCATGAGGAGATAAAGACACAGAGCTAATGGGCGCTAAGAGGGTGCTTTGGCAACTCTGTGTTTTATTGCACTTTGTTTTTCCCTCACAGTTGGATCCACTCACTTCTGACTGGGTTGCCCTGCCACCCATGCCTTCTCCAAGATGCCTCTTCAACATCGGAGAGAGCGAGAACCTGCTGTTCGCCGTGGCTGGAAAAGACCTCCAGACCAACGAGTCGCTGGATACCGTGATGTGCTACGATGTTGAGTTAGTGGTATTATTTGCCTCTTTGCTTTTTCCCCCTCCCTCTCTTTGTGTCTCACCCTGTTTCTCACCTTTTGTACAGTTTTCAGGTGATAATTAACTTCAGGAAATGAACAGAATTGCTTCCTATAGAACATTTAAAAAAAGGAATATGTTGTGTTTAAGTATAATTAATCATGTTCTGATGTGATCTCACCTTCTTGATTGGTTCTGGTTATTTCTTCAATAATTCAGGACCTGTTTTTTCTCGGATTTACAGGATTTAACTTATTTACATTTATCACAAATGCAAACTGTTTAGCTCTACCACATGGGAAATCACACATGTAACAATGAAGTTCTGAGCAAAGCAGCAGAAACAAATACAGGGGCACAAAATGACACTGAAGGACATAATTTAAAATGATGACTTAAATATGAATTCTTCAGGAGGATGAGATGGAGTGAGACCAAAAAGCTTCCTTTGAAGATCCACGGCCATGCTGTCATCTCCCACAAAGGACTGGTCTACTGCATTGGAGGAAAGACAGATGACAAGTGAGTAAATGAGTCTGTCTGTATGTGTGTGTGTGTGTGTGTGTGTGTGTGTGTGTGTGTGTGTGTGTGTGTGTGTGTGGGAGAGAGAGACCTTACCCTGTGAGCTGCAGCTGTTTGTGGTCTATCATTCTGCTGGACTGCAGGGCTGCACGGTACGTCACAGACAACAGCTACACTGCTATAGTCCAGGACTGTCTAACACGCTACAATAATGGAAAATACTGATCCTGTGCATCTCTTGTTGAATGATAATGATAGTAAAGGGTCTGTTTATTTCCTCTGCCCAACAGCGAACCACTGAACATAACGTGCTGTAATCTTAACTGTGTTTGCAGTGCATGCAGCCGTGATACATGAACAAAACAGTCGACAAGTCCTCGCACCTTAATTTTAATAAATTATCTAATAATAAGATAATCCATCACTTAAGTGTTTTCAGCTGCCAGTGGAACACTGATAATCATCAAGAGGAAACAGGTGTGCTTCTCCTGCACCAACTTTCAGTTCTGTCTCAACAAAAAAAGGTGTGAAAGCCTTCATCAGAGTGTGCAGGACATCAGTGAGTTCACCGTGCAATTATCAATCAGCAGGACAAACCTGCGAGACAAAGAGAAGATCCACAAGGCCAAAAAGACCAAAAAAAAATAAAAATAATAATAATAATTTGGGGCCGTGCCAAAAGATATGTGCAAAATCGTAGATGAATGTAGATACATTCAAGACCGACAATATGATGTATTTCATTTTCTATCAACTATATCCAGTATTGTTCCGGATTAGATGGTGTTGCTTTAATCCTCGACACAATACCAAACTGTATCTGAAGTTGGGAGAAAGACTTCTGGATGCTCCCTTCAAACAGTAGATTAATAGTGACCAGACCCTTCTGTCCTCGCCCACTAAAACCAGTCAGCAGGAATGAAATCTGAAATAAAAAAATTAAAATGTATTTAAAATAGACACAAAAAGAACATCCTTGAGTTGTCATTTTGTTTCCTTTTTTTTGTTTTATTTCTTATTTCAGTTATTCTCTTATTTATTGTCTTTTGTCCTACAATGCTTTCTTTTCATTGATTTTATATTCTATTTTCCTTCACACCATGTGGATCTTCTCTTTTTCTCACAGGTGTTGCTGTTTTCCTGCTGATTGTTGATTGGATGCTGTGTCCTTTAAAAACAGAACTCACTGATCCTCTGATGAAGGCGTCATGCTGAAACACATTGTCAGTCCATTAGTGAAATCAACAAAAATGATTAAGACACGAGGTGACATTTTCATCATCGTTTACTGGAATGTAGCCGGAATGTCTTTAGGGGAAAACAGACCAACCAGACCAATTCATTCCAAATTATCCTCATTTCCAATTGTGTAATAAGCTTTTTTCTTCTTCTATTTGTTGTGGAAAGAAGGTGCTTTTTGTAACAAAAAAGGACACAAAATTCTGCCATCCATTCATTAGTGTGAACACTATCAACGAATCGTCTGGCTGTCGTGTAACATCTTTTGACACAAAAAATTCCACAATTGTATTCCTCCCCTCGTCTCCACAGCAAAGCCCTTAACAAGATGTTTGCGTACAATCACAAGCAGTCAGAGTGGAGGGAGCTTGCGGCCATGAAGACACCCAGAGCCATGTTCGGCAGCGTTGTCCACAACGGCAAGATCGTGGTGGCTGGTGGAGTCAACGAGGAAGGCCTCACTAATACATGTGAAGCCTATGACTTTGCAACAAACAAGTAAGATTCTGTTTGAACTTGTTTGGAAAGTTGAGGAATTGTGTTAAACGTCATATAAATTTTCCACAAGCAACCACAACACTCTTTTTTGACATTTAGACATCATTAATCTCAGAACTACCACATACTATGGAGGCTCAAACTGTTCAATATTACATGAATAAATAACATGACATAAACATGAATAAATTACATACAATATATAATTAAACCAATAAATTGTGAAATACTTTAAGAAATTATTAAAACTTAACTCATTACTATTTTCATATTAACAGATTCTTTTTCAAAAGCCTGTTTTGAAATGCCATTTCATAATGGCATTTGTCCCAATTACACTTTTATTTCATGCCACATTTTATTTCAAGATGTAATTTTTCATAATATCACTTGCCCCCAGCCATCCAGCAGGCTCACAAACTGCCTGCTAGCTAGCTAGCTAACTAGCTTTTTTATCTTGACAGAGTTGTGTGTCTTTCCCTGAAAAACAAACCTAGAATCAAAAGGCGGCTGCGCTAACTCTGGATTAACCAGCTAGCTGCTACCATTAGCACTGGCTCTTCAGCTTGAAGACATGAAATAAAAGTGTGATTGGGGAAAACACCACTATGAAATACAGACATCTGAAAAGGGGCAGTTTGAAATAAAAATGAACTCTAATAAACTGAAAATAAGAATAAATAAATAACATTTCACAATGAGTTTCAATACTTTCTTATTTTACAATTGATTGGTTAATTTACCTGTATATATTTTACATGCTTATTTCATAATGTCTTTATATATTTAAAATCTTTTGGCCTCCATATACCACATCTCAGTTATATGTAGCTTAAAAAAACTGAAATTGGACAAAATGTACCTAGAAACAACTGAAAACTAACATGAGAGCTCCATCTTACACTTGTCTTAATGTTGTATCTCCTCAGGTGGGAGCCCTTCACAGAGTTTCCCCAGGAGAGGAGCTCTGTCAACCTGTTGAGCAACGGCGGCTCCTTGTACGTTGTGGGCGGCTTTGCTATGGTTGAGATGGAGAACAAGGAGGTGGCTCCCACAGAGGTCACTGACGTCTGGCAGTAAGTCTTTTAAAGTTATGGGACCAGGATTTGCATGTTTTCATTGGTTACCATTGTGTGTGTTGTGTCTGACTCTCCTCTTGGTCTTGTTAGGTATGAGGATGATAAGAAGCAGTGGAGTGGCATGCTGAGGGAGATGCGTTATGCTGCCGGCTCCTCCTGTGTGTCCATGCGCCTCAATGCTGCCAGGATGCCCAAACTGTAGACAGAACCACTTTTTCTTTCTTAACCCGCCCCAGCTACACCCCCCTCCTCCCCTAGTGAGCTGCCTCTGAAGCGTCTCATCCTCTGCACTCGGATTTCTGTTTGTCAAGTTGATCTTTGACATTAATTTTTCTCTGAACTCAGATGATTTTTATCTGTACTATAAACACTGAGTTCTGCTGCCTCTTCAAAGACTGCACCATCCCCACAGTATAAAAAAAAACACCATTTAGATTGATCTATAAAGCTCTGTTTACATCATTTCTAGCTCTTCTTTTGTAAAATAAACATTTGTAAACTTCGGCTTCCTTTACTGTTTTTGATTTTGTGTGATGTGTAGAAAAAGTGACATTGCAGAGACTGTATCAACGCGCCGAGGGAGAAAAGATAGCGTACATGTAGCTTCTTTGTACTTTCAGGTAAACACGGACGTGGAACTGCGTTAATAGCAGGTAGAGTCTTGACATTTAAACACAGCATAATGATCTTCAATCACGTGTCTCACATTCATGTGTGCCAATATGACCATGGGTTACTATCTCTGCAGTTTACTCTCACTCTGAGTGAAATACATTCACACTGAATCATAAGTGTATACTTGTTTTTACACTTACATTAACAGGATCATGACAAAGGAGATGCAGGATTTTACACCACAGTGAAGTCAGTGTTTCAGAATAGTTTGCACCTGTGCACTGGAGCTGTAAAGGAGGTAGAAGATATGCCATTACATTAGTTTAATGCTTAAAATGAAAGAA
Source organism: Maccullochella peelii (assembly GCA_002120245.1). NCBI lineage: Eukaryota > Metazoa > Chordata > Actinopteri > Centrarchiformes > Percichthyidae > Maccullochella > Maccullochella peelii. Next base: position 9,148 of record LKNJ01000828.1, read on the forward strand.
GTTGAAGTGTCAATTTAAAGCACTCACAGAAGTTGAAGCACTGAGTGAAGTTGAAATATCAGTTGAAGTGAAACTGTTGAAAAAAAGCTAATCATTCAGTTAAACTTCAAGCACTGAAAGGAGTTGAAATGTCGGTTGAAGCGGAAGTCCTGAAAGAAATTAGTGCCAGTTGAACTGAAAGAAGATTAGCGTCTTTTAGCTCCTTGTTTTGGTTTTACAGCCTGAAACTTTTCTCCATAGGTTTAGCACAACACAGATAATTACCGATTTTTCAGTGAAAGATATTTGGAATTGACAGGTATTGATTTAAAAGTTGCTCATGGAGCTAATATAAATCTGTGGCAGCTGTTCAAAACTGTAAGTCTGAGTTTGGACACTTGCATTGTTTGATGGTGTGAAATGACATAACAGGTTATGAGGTTACACTTACACAGATGACACCGTTATTTAAGCGTTCATTTCCCACATTCTCTTTAACTTCCAGAAACCAAGGTCTGTGTCTGTGCCAAATTTAGCTCTGCACTATAATCACATGCCTGTTTGAAGAAATAACAACTTCCATAGAAACTCCTGAGTTCATTTTTCTGAACAAAAGGTGCACTGGAGAGTTTAATTGATCAAGAATGTGTTGCTGTACTTTCCTTCCCCTTTTCGCTGCATATTCACCTGAAACCTGATCTGTGTAAATAATGTGACCCGTGAGCTTTATCAGCTCAAGCATGACATAAGGAAGTTAGTGCACATGGCTGAAGGTGAAGCACACATTGGGCTTTCAAACTAAAATATGCTGGAGTTTCCCCTTGGGTGTGAAAGACTGGAAAGGAAGAGGAGAGAGTAGGGGGAGGAGTGATTGAGGAATTGATGTGAAAACAGAGATGAGACGCTGAGGGCTTGGAGTGAGCACTGATGAGGACACTGTCACTAAAAGTGAGTAGAAAATTCTCTTTTTCAAACTATACCTTTATGACTCAGCCTCCATGTGAGCATTTAACAGTCAGCTGGAGAGAGTTTGTATTTTTCTACAAAACTCAAAATATAATCTATAATTTAATGAGTACAAGTTCCTGCCTTATGAAATCTGAGCGTACATGCAGTGTGTAAATGACGCCTCACACATCTCCTCACATCCATAATGAGAGCAGATTGCACTGACAGCATTACAGGGAGCAGCCATCAAGCCAGGATGCCATAGGCGCTGTCATATCCTGAGAGGCTCTGAGAAACCAGACTGTTGATGAGGAGAGAAGAAGATTTTGTTTGCTTCTTTCCCACTGAGTTTGCTTGATTGTTTGTTTCTTTCCTAGTCTGCTCGCCTCTGGGTTTCTTTCCCCACTCTCTCCATCCTTCCTCAAGCAGTAATTGCCAATGACATTGATATGACAGCTGAGGGAAAAGGGAAAGATGATTTGCTCCTAGCCTATTTTTTCCTCACCCAACAACATATACTGTATATTTATATGTATTCACTTTAATTGGGAATTGAAAAAATGTACTATTCATCCAGCTAAAAACATCCATTACAGAAAGGCTAGAATTCATTCATTTGTTCAGTACATTTGAAAACATTAAAGCTGCACTCAATATTTTTATATTAACAATTAATCCAATTACATAATACACAACAAGTGTTATGTGAAAGGTGTTACTCTTAGTGACAAACCCACAGACAACTACGACTCTGCAGCTCACTTTAATGTCTTGATATATTCTCACAGCTCCCAATGCTGTGGGAGCAGGCAGCCATTTCCAGTGAAAACGCAGAATTAGCGACTAGCTGGTAAAAACAGTGGAGCATTTAGCAGGTTAAGAGTCAGATATTTTCAGGAGTTTGTGGAGACCAAAACAGAGCTAAAAGGAGAGTGAATATTGGACTTACATTCACCAGGTGCCCAGAAACACGACTCCAAATCAATGCTAATATTGCTCTGTGCCTGCTGAATGTGTAAATTGGCAACTGTTTGCTAACAAGTTGGCCATATCCACTTTATATGGAGATGTTAGCGTTGTGTTTACACCTTGTTGCACTGCCCCCAAGTGGCCAAAAAGTTATTTTAAAAACGTTAAAAGTTTTCAAATAGTGCTGAAACAGTTTGATGGCAGACAGAAAATTCGACAACATTTTCTGTAATCAGTTAATTGTAATTTATCAAGCAGCTTTTTGCACCGTACTAAGGAGCACATGTAAAATAAGTGTTTATTTGGGCGTCAAGCTCTAGGTAGGCCCTGAACATTTTTTGACTAGCCACCAGATTTTTTTTTCACATTTTAATTATAAATTTTATGTATTCAAGTGTTAAGTATATATCTTCTGTAAAAAAAAAAAAAAGTTTATCTCTCCAAATGATGATTAAATGCTGTTTCAAAGCCTTCTCACTCTTCTCAACTGACTCAACACAAGTCAAACCTAAATATTTTAAGTAAATAAATATCAGTGTAATTTGTGTGCAATTATAGAATGTAAACTCCTTGGGTTATTAAAAATTCCAGATATGAGGACATGACCATCTGTGTCCTCAATGCTAGCTACAACCTTGGCTCTAGATGCCCCTTCTCTGATTTTTAGTTTTTAAATGTGGTTTGTAAAATAGCTTTTCATACATATATATAACAGGGCTCAGCCATGGCCAGCATCCTCTACTATGGAGACAATCACAACTGCACCGACGTGGACCAACTGATGAAACGCTATTACTTGCCTGTCTCCTACACCATCATCTTCATCGTGGGCCTGGTGGGCAACGTAACCTCCATTGGCATTTACCTGACGAAGCTGCGTCCATGGAAGAGCAGCAGCATCATCATGGTCAACTTGGCGCTGACCGACCTCCTCTACGTCCTCAGCCTGCCCTTCCTGGTCTACTACTACGTCAACGGGGACTCGTGGACACTCGGCAACTTCATGTGCCGCTTTGTGCGCTTTGGGTTTCATTTTAACCTGTATGGGAGCATCCTCTTCCTGACGTGTCTCGCAGTTTTCCGCTACGTGGTGGTGATCAAACCTTTGATGGCAGCACAAGTGCAGCAGAAGTTTTGGGGTATATTTGCGTGCTCAGCTGTCTGGATCGTCGCCACTGCTGAAATCACACCCATGCTGACGATGATATCCTTGGAGGAGTGCAGCAACAAGACCTACTGCTTGGACTTTGCTAGCACCATACCCGTCGATGACGTTCGGTGGTATGGCTGGCTGCTCACTGCACTCGGATTTCTACTCCCTCTAGTGGTGATATTCATGTGTCACATTGGCATAGTGAAGCAGTTGGCGAAAGGGCCCTCCACAACCAGTCGATGTCGGATGCAAGCACGGCGCGTGACCGTGCTGATCCTGGTGGCGTTTGTGGTGTGTTTCCTGCCATATCACATATTGCGTTTGTTGCGGATAGAAACGCGAAGGTCGCAAGAGACGCCGTGCATGGTGGAGCGCATTGTGCATGCAGCATATATTATCTCCAGGCCTCTGGCTGGACTCAACACGTTTTTTAACCTGGCTCTGTACACTCTTTCAGGTGATAAGTTCAGGAGGGCCTTCCTCAGTACTTTTTACAGAGAATGCTGGCTGACCAAGGCTAGGTCGGTGCTCCACCTCGCCATGGTCAGCAAGGCAGGCAGTGATATGCCTGTTGCCTGACTGACGACAATCCAACACCTGACTTTTCTTTTTTTTTCCTCTCTCTCTTTGACTCACACTGTGGACGTACTGGAAGCTTACTCACTCAGACATGATGTCGGGAAAGCTGCGTGACATCTGTCTCCCAGAGATAATAAGTAGTTTTGGTTTGTCTTGGGCAGAAACTGTGTGCCAACCCCTGGAATGTAAATATAAATGACTAAAGGTTACAGATATAAGATTTGCATTTTATCTTAGACCTTTGTCCAAAGTTTTTTCTCTGGCTGAAATCACGTGAGTATAATTTTCCTGACGAACAATGTAATGGATTCCTCATTTATAGAAGGTTTCAGTTTGTAGTCCTAAAACCTACTGTGGGTTCCCTTGTCAGATTTCCAGTTCATTTTTCCTGTAAGGTTTTTGATTGATTGATGCAGAAGATATGGTCTGTGGTTTTCATGAAAAGTTTACCACATACTGTACATGACACATGTATCTCAACTGTGAATTTGAAGCTGTTAAACTGATTGAAGCTGCTTTAAAAAGTATGTTTTTGAAATTAAACTGCAATGGTTTTAGTAACTTATGCTACACTACACTCTTTTGTTGGTGATCCCCTCTAGCGCCACCACAAGGTGGTTTTGAGTGAAATATTTTGACAACTATTGGACTGATTACAACTTAACAACTTGTTGATCCCTTCACTTTTCATCTAAAGCCATCATAATGTCCATTTCAATTTGTCCAGATTTTTGATTTATGACTTAAAGACTTAAGATGCCATGTTTTACTTTTTTTTTTATCAGCCTCAGCTGTACCTTTTAGTGCTAATTCACAAATGTTGTAAGGTGGTGGTAGTAAACATGGTACACACTATATCAGTTTCACATCAGCATGTTAACATTGTTATTGTGAGCATGTTAGCATGATGACATTAGCATTTAGCTCAAAGCCCTGCTGTGCAGCCTCACATAGCTGCTAGCATGGCTTCCCTTTAATTAATGCAGAAAATAAGGTCTGTGTCTTTAATAAAAATGTACAGTTTTACAACCTTCTGTATATTACATCTGTATCTTAACCGTGAGCTTAAATCTGTTTTGTGCTTTAAAAAGTGTTTTTAGAATGAAACTACAATGGTTTTAGTTAGTGCACTTTTACTCCACGCCACTATTTTTTTACTACATCATCCACAAGCTAAAATTAAATTGAGTGGTGGAGATTTGTACGAGAATTGCAGCTAGCGAGCTAGCTCATTTTAGTCTAGCATTAGCTTCACATTATTTTGTCTGGTTCAAAAATCTTAAAAGGTGTCCTCTTATTAAACAACAGATTGTTATGTTACCTATCATAACTCTGTATTTGTTACTGAGTAATATTTATAATGCAATGGTGAATGATAAATTAAAACCTTTGGTGTTTTTCATTGACACAAAACAGACCATATGGGCCTACCCAACCAGAAGAGCCTGGGATCATTTACTTTTCATTTTTTAACTAACTCAAAGAGGTTGCTTTTTCTGAATTTACCATTTAACACTTTTTTTGTTTGTTTTTGCATTTCCTTAGTTCACAGTACTGGAAATGGATGGGCATTTAAAAAATGATAAAAAGAGATATATAATATCAATCATCATGGTTTGCTGCATTTCTCTCCTCAACAGTGTGATAAAATGATTTTACAGCCCCAACAACACCTCCTGCAGCTACTGATCTGTGAAAGACTCTCAGGTTGTATCTAAGCACTCAGCTGAGTTCTCTGTGCAGATGCATTCACCTTCCCCATGAGCTAACAAGGCAGGCAGCACATTCCTCATTTTGAAAGCCTACATGCTGCTCTCTATGTTGCTGTACAGAAAGAGCTGACGACAAAAATGATTGGAGTTCTTTGCAGAGGTCGTTATTACTGCATAACACAAATGTATAAAAATGTTTCATAAGAAATCTTTGAGAACAAAGCAACACCAAACATCCATGTATCTTCATCCAACCGTCCGGAACAAATCCTCCCTGTCAACAGAGAGACATCCTCCGTAGATAAAGGAAGGCGTTACACTATTTGTCAACCCGCTTCATCCTGGATACCATATGTCATTTTGCTGCAATACCCTGCCCTGGTTTATGGTCGAGATCACAATTAAAGACAATTAGTAAGCTGTGTCAAATAACAGACTCAGAATCTTGTTATATAAAATGGAGCTAAGGTGTTCTCTGCATACGTAGAGAAGTAAAATCCAGCGTCATCATCATAGGCTTATATAATTCTAATCTTTCTTTGATACATGCTGGGCAAGTAGAATAGAGACTGCAGCTAGGGATGGAAAGGCTATTTTGGTCTGTGGACATAGTCATTTCCTTTTCTGCCTTCTGACTGATCTCCTCCTCATCCTCATTTTCCTTCTCATGAACAAAATGTCTGCATGGAGTGGTCGGGAAGTGCTCATTGCAGCCGCAGGTTATTAATATAAAGCAATCATTCCTGCACCTAACATCTCACCGGCCTGTTGTCCGTGGAAATGTGTTGAAATAGATTGTTTTTCTACTGGAGTGCAAATGGAACGTCAGTCGAACTGAGTACTGTATGTTTGTCAGATTATGGAGGAAAAAGCATTCAGCAAGCCGCTGGGCTTCTTCTATTTTCTGCTGTGCCAGCGTCATGGTCAATTGAACTTTAAATGATCAATTTGGAAGCGAAGAGCCTGTGATCAATGAACTAATGGTGGAAATACCAATGTTCTCTCTTTGTGATGTAAGAGCGCTGAAACTGGCTCTGACAGCCTGTCTTTCAGGCCTGCAGCTCTCCTCTCTCCTTCTCGAGAAAAAAAGAAAAGCCTGTGGAAAAAGCATGTGGAAGAAGTTGGCACACCGCATGAAGATTTCAGATTTTTATGGTGAGAACATGCTGTGAAAAAGGAGCCAGGCAGAACACGTTCATGTACACATGCGTACCGGAGAGAGTCCATCAGGGACAAACTTACATTACTGGATGCTGCATATTTTTATTGAACACATTTCCTGCGAGAAATTGCCTTGATTGTTTCTGTATATTGCAGCTTAATCAGTCAGAAAGAAGAAACACACTGCAGACTTTTGAAAATTTTGTGCTTTGATATTCGTATGAAGCCAAACACCACAAACTAACTACAAGATTTCACTTATCAACACAGCGCTAGATCACAAACATGACACAGAGGGTCCTTCAAGTTATTCACCATTTTTAAAATAGATTAAAATTGGCCTTCCTCATGAAGCACATTATTTTTTCAGTTCTACTAATTGTTAGCGAATTTCAAGAAACATTTTCACCGCTTTGAGAACATTCAAAGCACTTGCTAATGAATAAATAAATACAATTCACAGCTGCAGTGCCAAAAAGCCATAAGAAAAAAAACATAAATACAAAATGTTTATGTTGCCATGACAAATACATCCATCGTAAATATTAAGACACCATTCGGCAGTCCAACGAAGCGCTATGAGGCTATGAGGGGCAGGAGCTTTGGCAGATACACAGCAGAGGGCGACGGTGGGAGGAGAGTAAAGCACAATGAATCAAACAGCAATCAGTCAGTGCAGTTTTTAGCTCCTGTGTTCTCCTCACCACCGCACCACCTGGCTGCTGTAGTCCTCTGTGGTGGCTACCTCCTCTAGCACCTTCACCTCCTCCTCTTCCCCTCCTCCTCCTCCTAGTCTCCACAGATTAGCCAGATAGGTCCTGTGCAGCCGCTGCCTCTGCTGCCTCTCCTGCCACCTCCTCAGACGCTCCTCCTGGTGCTGCTTCTGGCGGCTGTACTGGTAGCGCCGCAGGAACAGCTCCTTGGCGTACTCATATAGCTCCACGTCGAGGGCGTTCAGCCCCTCGATGCGCCACCGTACCTTCTCGCTGATTCCCACGCTGGCGGCGCGCGTGCTGTTGATCTGCGTGAAGGCCCGGATGAAGCGCAGGCCGAACGTCCGCTCGAACAGGTACTGTGTCTTGCGCTGGTACTCCGTCAGGCCGTAGAAAGCCATGTTGCGCAGGTTGGCCTTGGCGCTGGCGAGCAGTACGTGGCCTCGCTCCAGCTCGCTAACAGAGGACATGTTGTAGCAGCCCACCAGGCTGAGGTCAGCCAGCATGCGGACTTGCCGGTTGTTGGCTAGGTTAGAAGGGCAGCTCATGAAGTCCACCAGGGGCACGCCTGTCCAGTCTTCGCCACTGTAGCAGGCAGGGAGCTCGTCCTGAGTGGGCGGGCGGCCGTCGCACATGTGGAGGGCCGTTTTCCAAGTGGCCCCACGCTGCACGTGCTTCCACTCACTGAGGTAGCGTGACACAGGGTCACGTAGCATGGTGATGTAGTAGAAATTCCTGCAGAGACAGATACATAAGATGAGGTGTCTAGCATGCACGTTAGCTCAAGGACATGCTTGGATGGTGTCCAGGTTGCCTTTCTGTGACTTAAAGGGATTGTTCAGCATTCGGAGTATTTATCAGAGTACGTATTCCATCTCTTTTGAGAGTTAGATGAGAGATTGATTGATGAGCATTCTCTTGGCTGTATAATAAATATGAAGCTACAGCCAAGAGATGGTATAGATTAGATTAGCATAAAGATTGATCAACTTGAAACACAGAAACAGCTAGCCTAGCTAGCCCCACCTATTAGCACCTCTAAACCTCACTAATTAACACGTCTCATTTTGATACGAACAAAAAGCAAAGTGTAAAAAATTGTTCTGGACCTATTTCTTGGCCAGGCATGGTGACGTTTTGCTTGTTGTTTTTTCAATGTTAAGCTAAGCTAACCACCTGCTGGCTGTAGGTACATATTTAGCTAACAGACATGAGGGTGGAATTGATCTTCTCATTCAACTCTTGACAAGAAAGCAAATACGCATATTTTCTCAAAATATCTAACTATTCCTTCAAACAGCATTTTCCTTTCAACCTCTGAGATTGTGTGCCCCCCTGGGTGCCCTCTCCTGCAGCAACACATTCGCTAACTAGCCTTCTGTGATTCACTTTGGTTTGGTCCTCGTACCAAGATGATGTCAGGTCATCTCTGAAACTGGCTGTTGATTATCTCGTGCTCTTGTTCATCACTGTTTATTAGTTTTTAACCTTTGCATAGGTAATATGACTTTTATTTCAGTCAAACAGCCCCAGTGCAGTTCTCTTAAAACATCATTCTTAAACTCAATTACAACAGCATACAGTATTAAGTTTAGATATTTCCTGTGTGTGCAGTGAATGATACAGCGATTGAAGAAACTATCACCATGAGCCACATTTTCAGCACAGTGAAGGAGGATGAAACTATACATCAAATTTCTCATATCCTGCCGCAGTTAAAAAAGAAATATGAGCAGGAAGAAATACCACAGCGCTGGAAGTACACAGAGAGCACTGAAAGTGTGATTAGGGTTTAAATGAAAAACATCATGAAGTGCGTCTGAGGGTGTAAGAGAATAATGACATAGAAAGCAATGCAAACCAAGCATGATGTGAAATGATTTTTGTTTTTGTCACACTAATCTGCTCCTGCCTTCCTCTGTTAACGAGTTTTTTTTTCTTTTCGTCTCCAGCACCTTTCGAGTCTCTGCATCACTCTGATCTGCCACGAAACTATTATATTAAATATTGCTGTAGCCCAGCTGCACGAAAAAAAACCCTTTCAGCTAACAAACACATTTCTGCTCTTATCTACTGAGTTCAGTGATGACCGGCATAACAGTGAGGTGACTGAAGGAGTCAGTGGCAGGAGAATTTCAGCCATTTTCAAAAAGATTTTCAAAAGGAAGAAGGCACAGATAAAAGGGAAATTGAAAGTGTCCATCTTGTGCACAAAGATCACTGTGACCTTACAGTGTCAGAGACAGAAACCAAATATACTTCCCAAATAAAAAGCATAACATAATTTCTTTCATTCCACAGGGCAGCAGTTTACCTTCTGGGAGCTTTCATTCAACAGCTAAATAAAGAATTCAGATTCAAGGACATTTTCACTGCAGTGCTGCTCTTCAAAACTCTCTTTCAAACCCTGCTGCAAGAATGGTCAGTTTTTCAATACACGATGAATTAATTTTTTCACTATATACAGTCATATATATATAAAACTTGTTGGTGCTTCTTTCTTGGACTACCTGTTAGCTTGCTGGTGCGCAGCAGTGTTTTCCAGTTGATTTTCTCTCCTTGTGAGTAAGTCTCTACGGACTGAATTTGGCCGAGAACAGCACCGACCGCTGTGATGAGCTGGATGGGCTCCCAGCATCAGATCCCTCAGGGTTTGTTGGTTTCCTTGTGTACAATATATACACAGTATCTGAGTTAGCATACGTTAGCATATTTCACCTGGTGAAATATTTCATTTAAATTACTGTTTTTTAATCAATAAACCTTGAAGCCCTCCACAGTAATATTAAAGCCACTTTCACTACAACACAGTGAACAACTGGTAATGGCGACAGCTAATTATTAAACGTTTTCCACCTTATTTGCTCTATTGCTACTCTGCCAGTCACTAAGAGACTGTAAGAAAATTATTGGGGCGAGGAGGGGGTGAACCTTATGTTTCACTATTTTTTCTCCCTTTATTTTTAGGACGTTTTATTTCTGATAGACACAAAAGATGTCATTTAGCAATCCAGTAAGCACCAAATAATACAACGTGAACATCTCAACAACACTAACAACCGCAGATCCCACCACCCTTCGCCCTCCCACCCATCGACAAATGAAAAAATAAAGCACTCTGTGTTAAAGATAATGTTCAATCTCATCTATTTTGTTTCTCAAAACAGACATATTGGTCCTATTAGCTACTTATTTGATTATTAGGAGAAAGTAAAGCCCTGATACAGAGACATCATTGTTGTCCTTTACATATGGCAAAACGCACCTTCATGAACTCATCTCATAAAGGCCGTCTTTTTGATGTAACTATTTTGATCTCTTTTTTGTATAATAAATCTCACATAGGAAGGCTGACTTACAATATTAATTGGAAGAAAAAACACCCTCTCCCTTTTCTGACCACCCTAATCATTTTCATACAGTCCCTAATATCTCGTCATTTCAGAACATGCAGTTCCCTCCCTGTCCAGCAGTTGTCTCCAGTGTGTTGCTTCCTTTCCACATCAACTGACCTCCACACCCACCTGCACACCTGCTCCACATTCCCTCACTGGCTCCCTAGTTTACAGTATATACCTGCACTTTAGTCATTGTTCGCATACCGGATCATCTATTGTGCCATCCAGCCATAGTGTTCCAGCCTCTTTGTCTTCCTGTTCCTACCTGCTTTGTTAATGCTGGCAAGCGTTTTTACTTTCTTAAGAAAAAGAAGAATTTAAGAGTCAGTTTTGGACTAAATTATACCATTTTTTAAATACTTGGACTGCATATCCAACTATGCTTAAGAAAGGTTTGTCATTTTGTGACAACAAACATGATATACTGTTAAAATGCATTGCTCACCATCAGTTAAAACCCCTCATTCTAAATCGTCTGTGTATTGGATGTAAAAGGCAGCAACCATGTAAAAACTGGAGTTTTTACAATGAGAGCGTCTGTAGAGCTGTAATTGTTTCGAATTCACTGCTAAACATAAATTTGATTAACTGAGAGAGAAGTTGTGTTACTGAGCAAAGAGTGCACGGCCAAACAGCCTTAAAAGGTCCACAATTTAGTAATTATTGCCAGACGGCAGATATCAATCAGCAGTGATATATACTTAAGTGAGTGCCATGATGATATCATGGCAGAACACACCCGCAGACAGGCACACCACCCAGAGATAATGGCCATCCACAGTGGAAGATAAGTGAATTACCCTGCCATCTTCGCCGGGTTGAAAGGACAGCACTAGATGGATGGACACACACGACCGCCTCACAAAGCGGCCTTTGTTGCTCAGTCTTTTCCTCCTCCTGTGCCTATCATCTATCTGTACAGCTAACCGCGAGACAGCCAGATCAATAAATGTCCATGCAACCCGCCTTTCTGCGTCTGTGCTTTCATCGTGACCTATTGACAAAGAGCTGCAAATGTCAAAGCTCTCCTCTTACTCGTGTCAGGGACAGAGGCAGGGTCAGATTCTGAAGGTCAAGAATAATTACTCGTTGAATGAATGGCTGAGGTTTCCTCATGCAGGAAACAGATAGTGTCACTTTGATAGGGCATTTTATAGCATTTATTAAGGTAGAAACAATCATGGCATCACCAGTAGGAGGTGCTCTGGAGGTACATTCTGATCCAAAATGTCTAAAATTGCTTTCAGTAGAAACATTTCACTCAAAATGGAATGGCTTAGCCTCTTAAACCTGTAATAGTCTTTTTTTTGTCTACTTGGGGGCAGACAACAAAATGGAAACACAACACTGACATATTATCACCTTTTAAAGATGATATGGCTAACATGTTAGCAAAACGGTCATGAAGCAAAATTAGCACTAGCACACCATTGTACATTGGGTCTTTAAAGCCTCCGTAGAAACAATTTGCTAAAAGATGCTGAAAGACGCTAAAACTCTCCGTAGCTGCAGGGAACTGCAGAGTCAGGTGATAATTCTCTGTGGGTTCGTAACCAAAAGCGACCCCCGTCATATTACACGGAGTCATTTGATCTACTGTTAATATTTTAAAAAATATTATTGCAGCTTTAAATGTTCTGGTGTTTCTAAATTCTCCAGTGTTCTGAAAACACTGCTGAGACAATCTTTGTCGGTTGATGAGGCTTTCCTGAGCTAAAACAACTCTTCTTCACCATCCAACTCTCTCAGACATCATCTGTCATTCAACCTCGGTTTATTCCATGCCGGTGCCTATAAGCTCTTTGCTAATATGCTAAATGGCTTTCAAGTCTTTCAGGCCTAAACAGGACAAAGTGGGAACATTTTCTGCGTCCTCGGATACCTTATTGATTGAGCCAAATTATTTAATGTTCTCGGAGGGATTTGGGTGAATATACAAGACACTGAATCTGATCTGTCATGTAATAGCACAATCACAACACAACCGTGTGCATGTGTGTGATCATGCGTGGTTGTTTGTAAAGCTAAAGTTAAATCAGCTTGTCGCATTTTTCTACCAATCAATCCGACGCCTCCTTCATGCCCTTCTCGCTGCCTGTCACCTTTCTCCACACAGCAAACCTGCAAACACTATCGATCGTCCTCTCTCCGTCTCTCTTCCTGATTGTCTCTCTCTCACTCTCTAAATCAACATCAAAAAGCTACAGAGGAAACTCCCAGCAAAAGATCGATATCTGCCTTGTTAATTCACTCACTACCATCAAGGACACAGTCAGCCTCATGATAAAAGCCTTGATGGAAACTATTTATGCCGCTGAAGAAGCAGCCCGTACAAAAAAGTGTCTGGATCGAGAACAATCTTATTTATTTCATCTTTTTAAAATTGAAAATACATCATGTTGCTTTTAGTTGACGCATTGCTGAAGAATGGTTTCACTGCTCCAGCTCAACCTCACACTGGTCCAGTGAGCGCTTCAATGAAGTATCACTTCTGAAGCCATTTCTATCAGCCAAGATGGAAGAAAAAGCAACTTTAAAAACAAGCACAGGACTGCACATCGATTTCCCACTGAAGTCAGGGTGTTGATAACTCTCTCAGTTGGAGCAAATCCATTTTAAAGGTGTTTCTGTGCCCATAAGGGATCCCATAGCCATTGCCTCCAAGAGGGAATTACTATCTGACAAGGAGAAGAAAAAACCTTCCATCATCTCCGTCTCTAGTCACATGCTGTCTTTTTAACGGTTCAATTTTATCTCCCTAAAAACACTTTTAAATGCCTCTTGGTTGTGATAATGACAGTTTGCTAAAAGTTTTGGGGTGTGAGTCACACACACATTTCTCACTTCAAACCAAAGAGAATGAACTCCATCTCTTAGAGGAACAAGAGCAGCCAAAAGAACATTGTAAAATATCTTAAATGTAATTAAATGATGTATATATGAGATAATGTCACTTGTTTCTAATGCAAATCCTGTTGCTAACACGTTAGCCATATCAACTTTGTAATGCTGTTTTCCCAGTATGTTTTAACACTTTGAATAATAAGAGTTATATTTATATAAGTTCAAGGATTTTACTTCCACTATTACAGCATCCGGCTTTTGAGATCTGAAACTTGTTAAACAATTTTCTCGAGGAGCTTATTATGAGTGACGGGCTCCTACTCGATGACAACATTTCCTGCCAAAGTTTGAGATTTCTCTATTTGTGTTTTTTGTCTGTGTGAACAGGGCTGTGTTGGAAAAGGGTCATGGTGATGTCACGTTCTGAGCATCAATCGGGATTTAGCAACATGTTTGAATAAAAATCGGACAACAGTTTGTGGGTTGTTTGCTTATTTTGCCAAGACACTGTCAATGAATCTACCTACGCAGTCCTGGTCACATGGATTTAGCTGAGTTTTTGACTGTTAAACACTTAATTAATATCAACTAAGAATGTTTTTTTCCAAACTTCAATGTAGATTTTTGCCTATTTAGTAATGAATATTTAATGTAACATAAAAGTACTTTCTTAAGGGCTTTAACACAAAGAAAAATACCAGTTTTTACACCAAAATGAGGCCAAAAATGAAACCAAATCTGAATACAATCATGTTTGAAAGGCGATTTGTTGAATGAGCCTCTCAGCAGGGAGAACATTCAGCCCTTAGACCTGGAAGGATTTTGTGGATAACACTGCATTTGGCAAAGCAGACTTGACTGTGGCTGAATGGGTGACTGCTGAGGAGCAGGAGTAACAAATGGGAAGAGCTATAAAACACAGCAGAGGGGCACAAATTCTCCAAAAAAGTAAATGAGACTGGCAATTAGAGCGAATGTCAGAGGGTGCAGATTCAGCAACGGTTAGAGGGGATGTCAAGATGGCAGAGGGAAGCTGCTCAGCTGCACAGAGACCGGGGGAGTCTCATCACATCAGTCTCCAGAACAGGAGGTCAAGCGGGATCCATTTTCACTCATCTGATTCTCCCTCTTGTACTAATTTAATCTTTGTGTGCCAATTACAGGCGAAATGATCCCCGTCCCCATCTGCGCACGGTGGGATCACTAGCCAACAAGCGAGCACACACACGCACGCAAAAACTACAACACTCTCCATCACCCCTAAAGGATCTCCCAATGGCGTACTTGCCCCTCACCAACATAACCCACCCAATGGTAGGGAATATCGGCAGGTAATGTTACTTAAATCACTCAGAGGCACAGATTGAGAAGGAGAGTGTGAGGAGAGAAATGAAGATCGAGGAGACTGGCGCTGCACTGTGATCTTCACTGGTCGCAGATATGAGATGCTATTTTGGGCGATAAAGAAAAAGCCCCAGGGATGCTGGTGTGGAGACGAGGGAACCGAGAGCGCTTCCAGAAAGACGAGGTGTCCAGACAAGCCAGGGTGTAAAGATGTGGTTTTGCTGAAAACTAGGTAATAGACTATGTGAGGAGCTGCAGCCAAAATACACTTAAACCAATTAAATTATGCAGAGTATTTCAGGGTTCAATACAAAATCATTTTTGCATTGACAATCTTCCTCTGGGGACAGAATCATCCATCTGTATTTATTAAAATTTGGCTGCATTTTCAGGTAGCTACATTTTCCCAGAGTTCCCAGAGTTCATTTGGTTTCAAACACACCCACGACAAGCATCATGTCGAGGACATCCGCGCGCACAACAGCCTGGCGTGTGCAGCTTTAGTAGCTTTAGCGTCTCAGCCTTAACCTTTGCTTGACATCTTAATCTTTGCAGCTTTGTGAGGTGTCAGCCAGTCCTCTAGGTCCATGTAGATATGGAAAGGATAAATGGAAGGCTGTACTCTGTAAAGGTCACATCTACCCACACAAACTACGGAGGAATTTCTGAAAGGCAATCCACTTTTTAGCAATATGTGAAGGCTGCTTTCAACGCTGTGCTGTTTGTCTTCTTGCAGCATTTTGACATTGAGTCTTTGAAAACCGCAAGTGATTCACAGCTTGTATCCTTCCTATAATTATAACTCTGTAAAATGACAAAGATGATCAAATTTAAGGTGCAGTATGCTAGATCACACATTAATATAGGCCTAGAAAACAAGAGAGATAAAGAACTTTGTTGAATCTGATGCAGCTCCCGTACAACTGAACAGTTTCATTTCATTCCATGATGACTTATCCGTCATCCATCCTGCAAAAAGTGTGACGGCACAAAATAGAAACCATGAAGCAGGTTGATGGATAGCACATAATGATCTGTCTAGCAGAGACTTCCTCTCTGTGATGTTTTGTCGCTTTTAACCAAATCGACACACAGTGTTTTGTAAAAAAAAATCCAGTCGACAGGTTTCTGTATAAATCTGGACTTCTGGATTAACCCCCCGTCCTCCTCCCCAGTAAAATAAAACCTGTCTTCCACTGCCCCTAATCCCCCTAAGGAGTGTGGAGATTACCAAGATCCTCTGAATATCTCACATTTCTCACAAGATTACAAGACCCTGCCCACTGTCGTGAAGGGAATGCACTGAGGGGTTAGATTTAACAGCAGAAATAACACGCTTTGTGTATGAATAACTTTTAACTTGATCCTATATTCCACTATGCAATCTTTTTTTTATATGTTAAAAAAAATCAAGATCTAAGTATGGGATTCAAACTAGGATACTTCAAGCATTTTTCCCTGTTCTGGTCATTTTAACCATTGCATGCTTTCAAAATATTCTTACTTCACTTTATAGCGTCTTGTGTAGCTCCACTTTTCCAGCAGCACATCCCTAAATGGTGATAAAAAACATGTTTTTTTCAACGCACACTACAATGGAACCTGTCCCTGTTGAAGTCCATTTCTGCCACTTGGGAAAAAAAAACCAATTTCTTTCATTATAAAATCATAATTAGCAGATATTTAAGAAACACGCTCTTACCCTTAGCTTAACCTTCTCAAACACTCACAAATGATGAGATAGTATCTAATAATTAAGACGGATGTTTCTGATAAACATGAGTCGCTCATAATTTTGAACATTTTCTCATAATTATGAGACACTGAGTCATAATTATGAGATGGTTTCTCATATGTATGAGATTCTAAGACAATATGACTTATGAGTGAAGTAAGTGAGGACATTTTGAAGGCATCAATTGTCAAAATGACAAAAAAAATCTGTATTGTGACTGTATAGGATCACAGTAAAGAAGTTAATCATAAAGTCTGCTAAGTCATAATTATGAGGAAAAAAACTTGGTGGTGGATTTTTTTAAGTTTTTTTTAATTCTGTTTTTTAAGTGACAGAATTGGTCTTCCATATGCCTTTACACAATGTCCAATTAGCCACTGGCTTAAACTTGCAATAGTGATACCGGGTATTTTAACTCAAATGAGTTCATTAGCAAGGGAATTTAGCCTGTGATGTTTTAACTAAATGTTTTCAGACGTATATATTTCTGACACAAAATGCTGGTCATATACTGCCAACTACAAAATGTGTTCACGTACGAACCCTGTGGTAATTACTTGTGGAATATTTGGGAATTTTCCCACAAGACCTCAAGACCTGCAAAAACAAGCAGTAAACATAACGTCAACATCCACCAGTGCTGGCAGAATAAGGTATTAAAAATCATTATCAGTTTATTATCACATTCACACTTGTGCATAGACATGTATCTGCTGTAATGTGTTTATGGTTTAAGTTTAAATGCAGATTTTATGACTTGATTTAATGACCTGAAAGGATCTGTTGTACCTTCAGATCTGACGTGAAAACAGCATAACACCATCAAGATGCAGACAAAAAATGTGTGTGTCTATTGCTAAAAATGTAGTACTAAATGGGGAATTCTAAGCGAAATTCATGATGATCGTTCAGTTGCCATCCCAGCTAGAACAAGATGTGTGTAAGTGCAGTGCAGTGTGCGAATTATTGTGACAGGATGTGTTTAATTGCTTTCTCAAATTAGAAAGCGATTTATAACTGTGGAAAGTAAAAGTGCAATGATGAAAGTGATCAGTCAGTTTGAAAGCAAAGAAAATGTCATGATAGTAAAAATTATGATGGTAAGGCTCCAAAAGAATAATAAAAAAAAAGTTCTATGGAATAGTTTAACATTTTGGGAAATAGGCTTATTTACTTTTGTAGCTTAGACTACAGGAAGTCACTGTGCCCTGCCAAGAAAAGGTTCCAGCACATAAAACCACGACTTCTTGTTTTTACTTTTGTGTACTGATTAAATAAACGATATAACATCAAGTTCATATTTAGTGAAGCCAAAACATCTCGATCGCCCCCTGGTGGCTGGCTGCAGTATAGGTCATAAACCCCGCCCCCTCCATGTTAGCGGATGGGACATGGGCCAAACTGAAAAGTCAAAGTACACGTCAAATAAAAAGTTCCCAAAGATGGTTTCTGTCATTTTAGGTAGTTCTTATCACGCTGATGTTTGTTCAAGTTTTAATTTTTCTGACAAGTTTGGTTTTAAATAGTTACTTGATGCTATAAAAAGGGGGTGTGACGTCATGATTGACACCTGTGAATGTGCTCGCGATTGGTTTCGGGCGGGTGTATGGGCGTGTAACCCTAACCCTACTGCGCGTTGTCCATCTTTATATACAGTCTATTGTATCGATCCTCTCATCTAACTCTCGGCAAGAAAGGAAATGGGCATATATCCCAAAATGTCAATCAATTTAATGGTATGCATTTGCTTTATGTTTAGATTCTAATAGACCAATACTGTACATATAAAGATAAAGCTAATAAATCTAATAATAAAATAAATTTTAGCCAGTCAATATAACCCATGGGTTAGAGTCACTTTGGTACCAACATCAATATTTCATGAAGCACTCTTGCTTGACCCAACAGAGGTCATTCAGCTCTCTGTTGGGCCTAATTGCTAATCAATCTGCTGTAAGGCATGTGATCAATGTCACATTTCCCATGATACCGGCACAGCAGACTGCAGCATAAGTGACCATATGCCAAGTCATGCAAAAGGTGATATCTTTGATTCAGAAAGATGTCATCGACAGGCTGGTGAGGATATGCCGTGTTGTGAGTGTGAAGAGACATACTGTAACGCATACCTCCGAATGAGCACATATAACGTCTGCACCTCCTCATTTGATGTCATTGCCTTCCTCGGCCTCCTCCACAGAGGTAAGGACAGGAAGAATTGACAAAAACTCAAAACTAAATGCTACCTGAGGAGATTTGTATGCTTCAAGCCTTCATCCTACAACACAACATCAGACTGCAGCATAGGATCTCCCAAAAGACCCGAACATTCACCCTTTTCCAAAAATAAAACTGTACTGGTGTCAGGTACTGTACATATACTTTCCCACCCACAAGCAGTGGCGAATCAAAGGTTCAGTGAAATGCAAACCGTCTCCTAAACAGCAGTGGACGGGAAATGTACAGAATCCAACACCAGTCTTAGAACATTTGCCTCTTTTGTTGTTTTAGTTTCCCTAAAGTGAGACTATGTCACTTCTTGGCTACAAGCGACAGTTATGGGATAATGCTAAATGCTACTGTTGCTAATGCTGTAGTAATGCTAATGTTTAGCATTTAGCTGATAGTATTGTAATGGTAGCATATGGGGAGCACAGCCATAAAGTTAGTGAGCTGACTAGGTAGTGCCTGTTATACAGCAATATTTACCTAAACTTTGCTAACATTAGCTAACATTTAGCCACCATGCTAGTCATGCAAGACCAAGTAAAGCTGTGGCATAAAAACCTCTGAGTGTTTTGAATTGAGCACGGGTACATTTAGCTGCTTATGTATTCAACTTTTCATTAGCAAGAGGAACAATGTGCTATTTCTTCCCTCAAAAGTTACCATCTCACAGATCCACTGGGAGCAGTTTGTATGATTTCGACTACTGAAGGTCATTTTTTTTTGACAATCAGGGCTCTTGTCACATTGAGTTTTTACAACAATGCGTGGTTGTCAGCAGCTTGAAATATCTTGATGTGTAAGCTTAGAGAATGACATTACAGTCAAAAGCAGTATTAACATCGAAAGGGCAGTATTATGCCTAAAGCATTTCAGAAACACTCTGCTTCAAACGGAACATATTTTCTCAATAATATACATCCCTCTCTGAAATCTCTGCATTTGGCTGCGGATTTAAACTGACTCACTGTAACTGCAGAGGGAGGAGATTAATGTCAAAAACTTGCAACCAGATGGGTTTTTCCCCATATAGTCTATTAAGTATTTCAGTGAAATGCAGTTTAGCAAGAGGAAACAGAAAATCACATATCTTGAAAACCGCATTTTGATAAAATTATATTTTCACCCTCTTCATCATTTCATCCCTGTTTGACTACTAAACCTTGTCAACTTCCTGCATATTTTTGTGTTGTTCTGCATATATTTCAATGCCTTTAGGGTCATTATCATCATCATAATAGGGTGCCATTGCCAAATGAATAGCTAAAACCACCTTAACTGTGTCCAGAATGAACTGGGCTAATTAGACTCAGACTGATCTGAGTTGTGGCCAGCCTGCACTCTCTGCTCTAATCTCAAATAATGAGGTCAGTAATAAGGTTACACTCTCTGACTGCTCAGTGTGAGGCTGGCTGCCGAGGATGAACAGGACAGCCCGGCAATTGAAGCGGGTCTGACGTCTGGCCTTATAGCAATTTTGTAGCCCGCTGCGATGTAAATGCTGTAGCCCCATGCTGTGAGCAAAGCCCTGCAGGAGCCTCTGACCAGTGGTGCGCCTATCAACAACTACTTGAACCGGCCTCGTATTACTCACTGAAGTTTGCGAATTAGAAGGGGAATTGCCAGACATAAGGAGGGCGGATGGATAGATGCAGGTTAATGCAGCATATGCTGCTTATGTTAAGTCTGGAGTGAATGGATAAAAGAGAGAAGAAAGGAGCAAACAAAGGAAAAACCTACATGAGGTGAATTACAAATCTCAGTGTGGTTCTCCTTATAAATGTGCTTTGTTGTGACCAAATCACCAGTTTGCTGGAGTGTCCTCTAAGTGCTAAATTCAATAAATTGCTCTGATTTGACAAAGATGTGTTAACACCATGCCACTAACTCCCATAAAGCATGGCTAACAGAGCTTTCACCAAACTGAAACTGGTTGCTATGCCAACTCGTCTGGTAACCAAGGAGCTAATTAGTGATCATTCTCTCAATTTTCTTGTTTTTGATTATTATGCATGTACCTTGAAGAAACTTTTCATGTCAACAAAACACATTCACAGGAAAAATACAGCATGCTAAAAAACATAATTAAGAATATGAAACATTTGCACCTATTACGTTGCAGATATGGCCAAGTTTTTGTAAGGTCAGTCTCTAGTTTGTGTATTTGCTGGTGTTTTGTACACTGGTGGGGGGGTGTAGGAGAGAGGTGATTTCAAGGTGACTGTGAAGTCCCCAAAGCAGACAGATGCTTCTGTATTCAGCAAAATGTCTACAAAATATTAATCTTTTCATTAAGAACAGTAATAAGGGGAATCCAGGTTAAAGCATTATCTGTTACTGATACACTGACATGAAGGAGGACGGACGTTTTGACACAACTGAGATGTAGGTTGGGAAAAGGCCTTGAAAGTATTCTGTACATTCAGTGTACACTGAAGCATTTTTAGTCACACTTCACCTCATCCCCCCCGAGACCCAAATCTGTTTCATCAGGGGACGGAAAGTAGGGAAATGAGGCAGCAGTAGAGGCAGCCAGCTACAGTAAGGTGGGGGGTTCAGTGGACATAAATACATTCTCACTTAATAAGTGGATCTGGTTCTGCAGGAAAATGGCCACTGTGTCTGGTGGAGTTACTTTATATACAGTTAGGTTGTTTAGTCCAGTGGTAAAGAGATGATTAATGAGGTTGGAAAGAAGAAAAAACGTTTGGGGAGACTTTTTGTTCATTTTTGCTTTTAGTGAAATATTGAAAAATGTGACCGCTTTGGGCCTCACCTAGGGCTGAACAATTCATCGAAATATTATCAAAATCGCAACATGGCCAAGTGCAATATCTAAATTGCAGGCGCTGCAATTTACAATTTTTTGGTAAAGGTAAAATGTGTTACAACATAGCACTACAAATTAAGCATTGAGGTGCTATAGAGATGCCCCGGTCTAGAAATCATATTCTTCAGACGTAAGGGAATGAGCTTGTTTGGTACAGACCCCAGCAAAAATCACATCATCATCATTTTTATATTTTTTTCAGTGAAAATAAAATGCAAAAATTATCATTCCCACTAAAATCGTGACTCAAAGCGCAATCACAATATCGGTCAAAACAATCACAATATGATTTTTCGATCACGACGATAGTCCAATAGAAACAGACTTGGTGAATAAATCATGACAGGCGAAGCATGTGACTTACTCAAGATTCCACTGAAGGGACAAAAAAATGGCGGCAGACAAACACATCAGATCCGTGTGGAGACTGTAACCTTTTTCAAATGAATACATGAAACAAACATAAATGTCATATTTATTGTCACGTTTTCCACATTGTTTTCCCTCGTTTGAGGTTTGACTCTTTTATTCATGTCATCTCGTTGCACCCCCTTCTTTTGCAATTGTGTAATGGCACCCGACTGGAGAATTAGCGCCACCAACTGTTTATCGTGATGCGCCTAGTAATATTCACATAACACTAGTGGATGGAAATGCACATAAATTCGCAGTTTCTTTTTCTGATTTCCTGGAAAATTGATTTAAAAAAAAACTGCGCTACACTTGAATGGAAACCTGGCTATAGACCTCTGAAACGTCAAAACCTTCAGGGCCACCGTGAAATGTTGTGAAATGTTGTTGTGTTTTGACCTTCAGGGCCACCGTAGAAACAAACCCAACTGCACGCTGCTTTTATATAAGGGGTCAAAAGCCAAAAAAGTTGGAAACCACTGGCTTAATCTTAAACAATGCATTAAGATCAGAATGTAAAATCTTAATCTGAAAAGTAACTCTAGCTGTCAGATACGTGTAGTGCAGAGTTCCCTCTGACATGTAGTGAGGAAGAAGTATCAACTAACAGAAAATGGAAATACTCAAAATTGTAAGTATTTGAGTAAATGTGTATTTGTAGGAATGCCATGTGCTCTATCTTGTGCACCACCAGAGTTAAATAAACCTGTGTAGGGTCTGAAGGCTAAGACTCTCTCTGCAAACTACATCACACCCTGCAGGATGTAGCCTTAAGATAGGTGTGGGCGTCATCTATTCCAATGATGTTTGATCCCTGACTGTCTGCATTCCCATTGCTATATGTGACTTGTATAAGACGAGAGTCATCGAGAGTCATCAACATGCTATTACTGAGTTGATCTTTTGTAATCAGGCTTTATAAAATACATGAAATTGTCCAGCCTTATAAAATGCTCTCAACGATTATGTCTGAACATCAGGTCCCAAGCAGAGTAGAAAGCAATGTGGATTATATATATATATATCAGAAAAACTATAACTATAACTATAATACTCTTTAACCTCTCTTAACTTCTCTTAAGTTCAGAGGAATCAAGGCTGAAATACAAAAGCAGAGGGATCTTACAGAATAAAACAGAGTAGCATTAAATATTGTATTAAGCTGAGCTGTAACATGCCTTCGCACAAATACAAACACATGCACAAGCTCTGTTCCATTCCCTCTGCTGCCATCGTCGCGCACGTCACAGTCCATCATAGAGGGGCTACATCGCCCGAAGTAACAGGACAAGGGCCTTTCAGGTCTGATAAAACCGCAACATGAAACATCATCGGGTGCAGAAAGAGCTCTGTGGAGTCTTTATTCTGCAGTTTTAATCTAAAATGACAGGAGGGCTTTGCTTAATTGTTCGTCTGTTTCTAGGCCGATCAGTGCAGCGTCACGGTTCCCAGATATATTTTTTTTTTAAGTGTGTGGACAGAAAATCAACCGGGTGTTATCCTGGGGAAATGAGAACTTCATGTGACAGATTTGTGGCTGTTGAATGAGTTATGACTCATTGCTCGTCCAACAAATTCACGGGTATAGAATGAGTTATGACTCATGGTGCATTTGGCTCAAATCTGATGCCTTCCTAAATATATATATATATATATATATATATATAGCCTGCATCTGGTCATATGTGACAACTGTGCACACAAGACTTCACTTATAAAAGCTGTAATTACCAAGGAAGTAAAGAATTTATGGATCATGACGGACACAAATCACCTTATTAAAAATAATGTGCATTGTAATGCAGTAATCAGTGCCATTAAACACAGCAGATACAAATTCGTCCTTGAGCAAGACGCTGAATCCCTAAAAGCTGCTCGAGAGCTGTGATGACCTCTGACCCCCAGGCTGTGGAAGGGCCAGGCAGAGTATTTCACTAAATGGCTCGGTGAAGTATCACATTATAAATGAGTACTTTCTGAGATCGCTCGGTGCAGTATCATGTTATGTGCAAAACCACGGAAAAATCTTTCTGTAGAGTTAACTCACACCTCATTAGCTCTGAGTGGAAACATGACCCTCCAATCAACACTTGCCTTGTCAAAATAGAAAAAGAATGACACTTAATGCCGGGAAAATTGCTGCACAGCCCAGACTTGGACCCATCTTTAAAAATGAAGCCAACCCATGTCTGCTATCTGCCTCATACACAGCAAAGTGCCAATGTTACAGTAATGAGTGCTGATTTTTCACTGACTATTATATTGACTTGACAAGTGTTGACTGGAGTGTTGTTGATTGACTCATAGTGCTGATGCAGCTCGGAGGCGCCTCTTCAAAACTATTTCAAAGCGTTAAATTAAGTCTGATGGCTGCCACAGAGGACACTTAATGGATTGGAAGGAGTCTTGAAGGCTCTCCCTGTCCCTGTCGACCCCCTTTAACACTCTCTGTAACATATGGAGATTTGCTCTCTGAACCAACTGCAAGGTAAATTGGCTTCAATGCGCAGGCGGCACACCTCGCGGGGCCCTGTCCTTCTTAAGTGATTTACTCCCTTAAGCTTAGCCGCATCGCTCCTGTAATTACAGGAAATTGAAACAGACCTTCAGACGAGGAAGCGGTCTGGCTGCTGGCTGCTTCTGAATGTGTTGGAGGAAGGTGGCCGCTGGTGCTGACATACCATGTGGTGTGCATGTTAACACTCCAGCTTTAACAACTCTACATGCTGCATTACATGCCAATAAGAACATGTTTGGTATGAGCAGCCCTGGGGGAAATTGGTGCCACCGTTAAAGAAAATCCAGTCACCTTTGACCTAGTGCGTCTAGTAAGCAAAGGAAGCTTTACAACTCTCTCCAATCTACTGTCTGGCTGCTCCTAATCCATCATCAAAACTGTCCTCTCGTTCATTTTCTGTCAATTGACAAATCAATTGATCGACTAATCATTTCAGTTACACTCAGGATTCTGTTAGTGCACTCTCCTAACTTATTTAACACTTTTAAGCCTTTGGTGATTGATAATGGCTCTGATTAGTTGTGTACTTGCTTGTTTGCTTGTCCATTTGCTTTGTTTTCAACTTGCTTGTTTACTGAACAATAGAATTCATTCATTCACTCATTCATATTTTTAAAATGAGCCTGAGTAAACCAGTGAAAAAGGGAATAAAAATTAGTTTGTGAGTGAGTGAATGAATAAATGAATGAACTCAGAAGAGACTATGAGGAAGCAAATGAGTGGACCAGTGAATCACAATGTAAATGAGTGAGTGAATTAGTAAATGAGTTGAGTAAGTGAACAAGTGAGTGATAGATTCTACATTTTATTCATCATTTATTACATGCTAAATGAGCGAGTGGCAGCCCTCTTATTGACTACACCTGTCCTGCAGGTAACACCTCACCTTTTGCTCTTTTGGGCGCTCTTCTTGTCCCTCTTGTTCATCACTACAGGCACACAGCTCGTGAGCTCGGTCCAGTCCGCGTGCAAGCCGCAACTCCAGCCCGTGGAGAACCGGGAGAAGAGCCACGACTCGGCTTTGCCGGGCCGGTGACAGGTGCACTTCCTTTGGCCGGGCATGCAGTCGCAGGGCTGCTCCAGCTGGATATTTTTGACCAGGTGCCGCCCAAACGTCGTCCCGCCGGTCTTCTGAATGTGAAGGAACACCATCACATCGTCTCCTCGGATGCTGAAATCGACGTGCCTGTCCAGGTCCCGCTCCGTGAAGTTAAATCTGGATGTGATTTTGGAAGGAAGGTCCTCGTCCGCCTCCGGCTCTGTGTAACCTAACTCAAACCCTGATGAATACCGCTGGAAAAGCCCCTTCTCGTCACTTCTGAAGTAGCAGGTGTTGCTGTCCGTCGGGCACACATACTGGTAGCCGATCATTAAGAAGAGCACCGCAGCAACGGGAATGAAGATGAGTCTATTGAACTTCTCCTCCATGGTGGAAAACTGTATCTCACGCCGTCGGCACGTCGTTTTCCTCTTCCCCGCGTCTCATCCTGCACTTTCACTTCAGGTACGTGGTGCTCCTGTTAGTTAAAAAGTCCCACTATCAGATAAGAACATGTCCTGCGTGCAGGGCAGCTTTGACTGGCCTCGTCCTGCTTCTCAAACTTGAAGCTGTCACACTAAACATTCAGTTATGTCTTAAAACATTCAGACGCCCGTTTCTTTAAATATGTCAAAATGGTGGCATAACTCGCGTGCAATAACACCTTTCGAGACGTCAGAGCGAAGCGGCACATCCCCGCGTGAGGAGCGCTCGGGCTCGGCTGTCCTGCCAACACGAGCTGCTGATGGGTATCTGAGCCAGGAGCACCAGCGACAAGGTAGACAAAGTTAACACAATAACTTCCGGTCAATACTTTCAAAATAAATATGTCACAGGCATATTGTCACACTTAGGCTAATTGCCCTAAAATGGAAGAAACATAATTAGGGAAAGGTCTAATTAGACTAGCTTTATAGTTGGAGCTTCATGCCTCAATTCAATTCAGAAAACAAAACAAAACGTTAGTCTTAGTCATTAGTGTGCATATCGTCAAAATCATCAAAATTAACAAAAGAAAAATTTTAAAAGTATATCAATTGGAATCTGACAAAGACGTGAAATCACAAATATGTCTTTATTGCACCTGATGAACATTATCGTGTTGACATCACAAGTCACGTTCAGTCAAGTTGGTTTATTTTAATACTATACTTTTGTCACAGGGATACCTAATTTGGTTGAGATGCTTATGTAAATTCACTGTTGTTGAAAGCATAATTCTGGTTTAGAGATTCTTTATTTGGACTGTCACCTCTCAGTCCTGTATGAAAAGAGGCAACGCCAACAAAAAGTTGGTTATTTAAGTTTGTAGAATGGGGCCTCCAGCTACAGGACCTACTGTCAAGCCAACATCACTTACCACTGAGTCTTATTATTGTTTGTAATAGTCCATCAGGCCAGTGCAAAGTGCCACATATAGGAATTCCAGGTATCAGCTATATGAAAGATAGAATTGTGAAACAAGTGAATGTGGTATGATACCAACTGTTAACTCTTAAATGTTATTGTTATGTTATAGTTCTCCACTCCAAGTGTCTAATCAACCAGAGTAATGCACCCCTAAATTATACATGGTATAGGCAAGCACGTGTACATCACTCCAAGACCTTCAACCAGAGAGGAAGGAACTTAGTGAAATCAGCTGGAGTTAAAATCATCCCCCACGAAGCTCAGGCTTGCTTTTATTTTGAAGACCAAACAATTACATTTCCGGTTTTGTTCTGGCTGACTTGACTCTACATCTGCGCCAGTCATCTGTCCCGGCTGCCGAGCCAGTGACGCAACCGCATCTCTACACACACGCGCACACACACGCACACTGGCGATTTGAGTGGCCTAGAACAACTGCTGGGGAAAATCGATGGAATTCCAATAATAGCCTATAGGAAACTTAAAGCAGAAACTGATTTTAATGGTATGTTTGACTTATTTTGTATTACCTTTAAATTCCTATCGGTCATATGTGCGCCTGTGGTATTACACAGTGGCTTTAAAGTATCAACCTCAATGGTTTATGTTTATTCCATATGGTATCATTTTAATGTTGATATAATGACTTTATTATATTCATAAAGGGGCTCGGGTCTGTTGTACTCAATAGTGCATCTGTTGAGAAGATATTGTCTTCACTTCTGTGATTTAAGTTACCACGCAGCCAACAGGGAAGAGTTAAATCCTCAGGCGAGCGCGAGGCGAGTCGTTTCAGCACCATGGACAGATTCCAACATGTCAAGTCAATAACAGGCATCCTGTGTGAGAGAACTGCATGTGTGTGAGTGTGTGTATGCGTGTGCCTAGACCATTTCGTCATCATGCCACATAGGTTTTCCTTTACCCCTGGACAGCAACAGCCTGGAATGTACTGCGCTTTATGGACACTACAAGCTAGAACTAAAAGCATTTTAGCCCTCAGTAATGGGTTTCATTTAAGTCTGTACTGATCAAAAGCTTTTGTTATTTTGCCCAGGATGACCTCCATCAAGGGATTTAACCAGGATGCACTTTGGTATGTATTCTATTCAATCCTCTTTCGTCACTGAATGCACTTTGCCCTCTTGCTTAGACATTGACTTAATCTGTATGGGAGTTTAGTCTGTGGTTCACCTCCCTTTGTGTCAGAGCAGAGTCACCAACAGGCTGGAGAATGGGGTGGGGCCATGAAAGGAATCTGTTCTGGAAAGTGTCAGGACAAGAAATATCTCATTTTCTAAAGGTCATGCAGAAGTGAACTGCTGGACATTAGGTTGTTTTTGTCTCAGTGATGATAACATCCTGTGTCAGCATGCTCTTTACCTGGAAGGCCTCTTCCAGATAGGATATGATACAGCGCTCATTTTGCTAAAGAAACCTTGCCTACAAATGGCGTGCTGATTAAAATCTGAGCAGAATGCCTGATGGGAAAGAATCTGCATTAATGTTTTGTGCATTGAGGCGAGACTTGTGTTGTTCTGGCTGTGCAGCTGGGATATTTACGAGGTCCCTGACGCTCACTACACACGCCTTATGAGAAATAACCCTGAGAAGTGCTGATTCAGCTGGCTGCAGCAATGTAGAGGGATCCCAATAATGGATCTAAAGCTTCCTGGAAATATGATTGGATTGGTTTGGGATTTCTGTTTATCTGTTTTTGTCTTTTTCATTTTCAGCACGGCCACTCTGATGCAACTCCACATGTGTATGTATTTTGTATTTATTGGAATTAGTATTGATTTTAAAATGATGTTGAGAGGCATTTAGAAAGTTCACTTTTGGACCCTTGCAGTGGGACCTCTGGTGAGCTGAGAGTTTTCAGCAAATGAGCAGCCTGAGACTCTATTAAGGAAAGCAAATGGAACGTAAAACTGCTGCACAAGAAAAATAGAGAAACTTTAAAGGGGGAAAAAATGAACTATGGGATATCACAGCTGCTGTTGCACATTCATTTTGTAGAGTATGAAAAATTATCCAAAACTCAACAGCCTCATAGCATCAAGAAATATCTGCCTCTTGCTGCTAGTTCGCCAGGTTATAGAATAGGATACGAATGGGAATAAGACACATACAAAGTGTGGAAGACAATAAAAATGAATCATTTTAACAAGCGTACATACTAAAAGTAATGCAATAACAGAGGCACAGCATCTTCATGGCTCATTTTTTAATATTACAGGGGGTACAACATATAAAATGCTGCTCACATCCTCATTATCAGATCTACAGGTGGGGGCGGTGCACATGTAAAAATGAATCCTCAACCATTCAGATGTGTTCTGTCAGCTGCCACCTAGGAAAATGTACAGGTGATCACCTGACTGCTCAGCTGCTGCACATCACCTCATTAGTCCCTGTGTGTACAGTGCAATGGGCAGATTACCTGCTGTTGTTTGTCAGGTGTTGCTGCAGTTTCCTGTCCCGTCTCAGGTGTTGTGACTACCCTTTGCTGCCTGCCTCTGGATGGAGTTGTTTGTTGTGCTGACTGGCAACCTGTTGCTGATTATAAGCCTGGAGTCTGCTTATTGGTCCCAGTTCCTTCATTTACTGTTATAGGTGCTGAAAATACTGGGGGTGGTGGAGTCCAGATGCCATATAATGGTGCCATGTTAGTCTTTGGATGGGTTTTTTTTCGCCCTTCATTACACTTGAGTCACTGTTGAGTCAAATTTGATCCAGTAGCTTTCACAGATTTAATGAATAATTGGCCCTATCTGAAGGAGGTATTTTGTAAATACCTAGTTTTAAGTTCTCTGTTTAAAAACATTTTTGTTTTTTTTACAAACCTTTTTCTTCCTCAAATATTTTAGGAAGTCCTTCACTGAGAAGCTGTGCACCTTTGTTGACCTTCATCTAATAATTTAGTACATTCAGTACAGTAGTAACATTTTTGCAGTCAGTACTCATTTGCAATGCATTATTGGTAGAACAGGCCTGCTAGCACCTCTGTTAGCCTGTACTTAGGCACAGCTGTTTGAACTAAACATCAGCATGCTAACATGTGTTCATATTGGTTTGTTAAAACTTGGTTGGAGATATGGTACAGTAGGCTACAGCTGGCTGATGGGAACGTCATTAGTTTTGCAATTATTTGGCCAAAAACCAAAGTACTGGACAAATTAAGACTGATATTGACATCCCTAAACAAATTAAGTAGTTACTTTTAAGTTATGTTTTAAAAATAAAAAGTTAATCCAGCACTTTTCTCTCACAAATATTTTAGTAAGTGATTTACTGAGAAGCTGTATCTTTTTATCTATTGGTAGAAATGTACTTTCTTTATTTGCAGGATTGAATGTTTTGGATGTAAATTGTATTATTAGATGCCATAGAGCATATTTGGTTTTAGTGAATTGACAACTCTGGCCATTTGCCTCGGCTGCATGTGGTGCGAGTGAGTGAAGATGTGTGAACTCTCCCCCACAGGGATCCACCAGCGGGCCCGCGGACCTGCAGCGCAGCGACGGCGCCACGCCAACCTGTGCAGGGCCCCCACCACAGCCTCATCCAAAACGCTTAATCAAAAGGGACACTCTCTCCGCTTGGGCCCGCATGAAAAGGAAGCTGTTGGCCCACGCTGCGCACCTTGGCAGCTCGACAGAGAATAACCCAGATTGGTCTACTATCCACTACACTGTGAGGACATTGGAGAGGGGGCCTGTGATACAATCTGCATTTTCTAGCAGCTAATTGAAGCTTCAGGGACATGGTTGATGGTGATGTGTCCTGACGTGGCCTAATCAGCCTTCCTGTCTTTACCATCAGCACTGATGGATGTTTAGCGTCTACTGGAAACAGGGCCTGCATGTCACTTCCCCCAGAAGTTGATTTGACCCACTGAATGAATGTCAGAGGGAAAATTACTGTAATTTCACTCGTCAAGCTTTATTGTAGCATGTACCCCAATATTAAGGTCACCTTTTTCTGGCTTCGCTGATTCATTTGGACATGGCTGTGCAAATTCACTTCCAAAGATACCACAAGTTTTTATTGTTTTTACATTTGAGGTTGCCTCTTTTTGTAGATTGTCTCCTGGTTTCTCTCCTAACAGTCGTACCTAATTTAATAGCTCGAGAAAATGTTGGTGTAATTGGTTCGAATTTCCTACCTTGTGTCAAATTGCGGTGTTTTCTGTCCTCCTGCTTCCAAGAAACCAATGTTACACTTGTCCTTCAGGTAATGGTGCAATGGGAGTCAAACCTCAGGTTAAGGGTTTGAATCCCATTGCACCAGTCCTATTTAACCTGCACTGATAACACTATGACACGTAGCTTCTTCAGATAAGGCTCCAACTAACAAATATCACTAGTTGTAATCAGGGGCGTAGTAGTGAGGGGGAAAGTGGAACAAAGTACCCAGGGCTCCAACATGGGGAGCGTCCTCAAAAAGTTTTTTAATTAACATTCCTTCTTCGTTCTTGAGAAAATACTTTATAAAAATTACTTTAAGAAAATACTAAGTTTCCGAATTGATAAAGTGTTCAAAGTGGAATCCCTGAAGTAAAATGTGATTATTGATCTGTGTGTGAATTTGAGTTGTGATCAAGGCGGGGGGGGGGGGGGGATTTGATTTGATACCAAGGCTTTTTTGCTACTTCACCAACAACTCGCATATCTACCCAAGCAGTCGTGTACTATTGGAGCAAAAACTTTAATTAGGTCAATGTGTTCTGTCTGGAAATGGTGTTTTTCTCTTTGAACTTAATTGTGTCAAAACACTTTTTCATCTTAAAAAGCCCCAGTATGTGACTGCATGATGCCTTCTTTTGGAAAATAAAGTGTGCCTGCATGTTGGATTACACAGGGAGAGCCACTGTTTCTTATTGTGAAATGTATTACCGCAATGATGAGTCGATGAATCGATTAGTCGATCAAAAGAAAATTAGTTGCCAACTATTTTGGTAATCGATTCATTGTTTCAGTCATTTTTCAAGCAAAAATGTCACATTTGCTGCTTCCAGCTCCTTAAATGTGAAGATTTGCTGCTTTTCTTTGTCATGTATGACAGTAAATGAAGAGTCTTTGGGTTTTGGACTGTTGGTCGGACAAAAGAAGCAATTTGAAGACACTTTGGGCTCTGGGAAATTGTGATGAGCATTTTTCACATTTGTTTTGACATTTTATAGACTAAACGATGTATTGATTAATTGTGAAAATAATCGGCAGATCGGCAGCCCGACTGAAATTCACCACCTGGATTTCATATACTCTCCGTGAGAAGAGCATGTGTACCTGTAGATCTTTTTATGCTGTAAATCCATAAAAGGTGTCATTTTAGTAATGTGGAGTCTGTAATAGGATATACATTTCTTAATTGAATGTGTAATGAGTATACACTGATGATCAGGTGCTTTTCATTAAATTAATAACGTAGTCCGAGGTGCACTCTGGGCTAACGGTTACAAAGAATAGATGATTTCATTTCATTTATTGGGTTTCTTCATCAAAACAGAGATTATTCCTCCTGGGGTCAATCTTCTCATCTAACTCTTGGCGAGAAAGTGAATATGCGCATTTCCCCAAAAGCCAAACTATTCCATTAAGTTTGAAAGACTGCATAAAACTGATTGCAACATACAACCATAAACAATGTGAGTATAGATGTATGCACGTTTGCTTTTACAGTTATTAAATGGGAATCTAACACAAAATCAAGATATATTACTTCCAAAACCTGGAAAATACAATATGTGCATTACCTTTAAATTGAATTAACTTGTGGTGTGGGCTGACCCCTGGATGAAAAACATATTGACACAGTTTTCTTAACGTTAGCTAAGTGTTGTTTTCGTTGAGGTGGATTAAGTTTTTTTTCCCTCAACAAATGAAACTGTTAAGGAGGTGTTAATATTGACATTTCTTATCAAATGTATACAATTTTCATTGGTTGAAAATGGCTCAACACACCATCTACTGTTTTAAATCAGCCCTGAAACTGCTACGTCATGAAATTTATATAAAATAAGACTAATCAGCGTCAGTCAGTCTTGCCCGTGTCCCCTGACCAACACACTACGTAGCCACGAGGCCACGCCCCCTACAGTTGGTGTTCTCTCACTCATTGCATTTTTTAAATTTGCTGCGAGGGAGGGTTCTAGCTGAATTTGAGGGTGGAGTTAGACTTTAATATACTGTACATTCATTGTCTTACAGTAGCATGAAAATACCTCTATGTTTGAAAATGATGTCAGTTCATTCTGGTGAGGTTCAGTCTGATCATGGCAGATAAATGGTCCATCCAGCTGGTGTGTGTCTGTGCCAGGTTAACCATGCCTTTGAGCTGAGTCAGGGACTGTCTGGGCCACGTGCCCAATAACTCTGGCAGTCAACAGTTCACTATTTTACAGCCAATTTACAGCAACATTGCTTAAGACTGCATGCCGCATGAATTCGGTCATCACACATTCCAGGCACACGTCCCCTGGAAACCGTCCCGGTCTTCAGTCTTGTTTATGCTCCCATTGTTTAAGCTGCGTCCATGCCAGCTACCTGGCAGCTGGGCCTCTTTGTTGTATTAGCCGTAGAGATGGAATAATTTAATGTCTGGCCAAATCTGCCATGTGTGCTCATGCCAGTGGGTCATGATTAAATCTGTGTCACAACATTTGCAGGTGCTCAAGCCTTTAGCAAGTAAGAATTAAAAAGAAAAGGGGAAAAAAAAAAAAAAAGATTTGTGCAGCACTCTTCGGGTGAGGTGTGAATTGAAATAAGTCATTATCTACAGAAAACACCTTCCTGAGAGGCAGCAAGGAGAGGCTTCAAAAGGAATCCAGACACATTGCAGAAAGCAGGAGAGAAGCGTGCGGGGAGAATCTCTGGGAGGCCGGTTATGGCAAGCTGCTTAGGTAACTGCATTAGCCAACCCAACATCAAAGCCTTAAATATTCAAGGGACCCTGAGATGGCGAGAAACATACAAATGGATTATTCCTCCTTGAGTAAACACACATAGAATATAAGCACATGGCAGAGTGAGAGAAAGGGTCTGTGAGGGAGCGTTTGGCAAATTGCAGGGGTTCAAGATGATAGAAAATGGTGAAATATGATGAGAGCAATAAAAGAATCATTTCCAAGACAGGAAGTGGTGTTACCGCAGATCAGACAGACACCTTTCTCGCCAGCTCTTACCAGTAAAACAAACTGAGCTACCCACAATATCCAGCTGTCACCAGTGACAGTATTAATATTGTAATGCTTTTGCGATATAGTGTTCTCCTCCTTCATCCAGTGCCATTTCCAAGGAAAGTGTTCAACAAGGTGTCTGAGGCTGTGATGAAGCGTGAGAGCTGAAGCCTACAGGAACGAGCCGCCACATCGGAGACGGAAAAAATGAGTCTGCGGAACTTCTCCTGGTGTTGTGTGATAAATAGCCAACCTTGTTTCCTAAACTCTGCTCCAGTGCAGCAGCTTCATCACTACGCAGCTCTATCTTCATACATCTAACTCCCGGCTTGATTTATTGGGAGGGTGTGGCAGAGTCGCCGGACCTTGCATCAAAC
The DNA here is from genome assembly GCA_002120245.1 of Maccullochella peelii. Taxonomy (NCBI): domain Eukaryota; kingdom Metazoa; phylum Chordata; class Actinopteri; order Centrarchiformes; family Percichthyidae; genus Maccullochella; species Maccullochella peelii. The sequence continues at coordinate 43,674 of LKNJ01000828.1, forward strand.
GCGGCAGCATTTTGTGCACAAGTACAAATGCTTACACGAAAGATACATTTGTAAGATAGATGAATGGTGCACATTTGAATTGCTAACTATTCAGATGCTCATTTCAAGGATTTACATGGATTAGTTGATTAAATATTTTGATAGCATCTCTATGAAGAAAAATGTCCAGTAGTATCCAGTGGCAACATGCACAGGTCTTTCTTTAATTGAACACATTCTCCACAGAAATGATGATTGATTAGTTCAATCTCAGGGTCCATACCAGAAGACTGACCTTTCTTTACCTGTTAAATATTCATGCTGCCTTGTTGTGGAGGTCCCTTCAGGATAAACCCATGTCAATAAGAGATGTTTAGGTGGGTATTAATGGAAAGGAGATTTTGGACATTATTCAGGGGAGCCTTTAAACATGGCTGTGATCCATCTGGTTAAGATTCAGAATCCCAGAAAGCTTGTGTCGCCCACTCATGAAGCTCAATGTATCCTATCCTGTGGCCGACTATTTAAAATGCGCCGTGCATGTGTGGATTTCTTCTGAGGATAACAGCAGCCCTAATGTACAATCTAAGAAGATTGTTCTGTAAGCCTTAAAAGATCATATCTGATAGAAAAGAGATGAAACCATTTCAGACAAAGCTTAACGTGAGCCCCAGAACCGAGTGCAAGAGGTGCAAGACCAGAGGCCGGGTTATTCTCTTATCTTTGCGGCCAAAGCTCTGTGGCAAAGCACCCCTCCTGGCATTTAAAACACATGTCTGCGATAACATCATTGGTTCTTTTCTCCCTCCCTCTGGCCTCCAGAGAGAATCTCTGAGCATCTCTAAATGTCAAGTTAAGTGCTTCTCTTCTTCTCCCGCGCTGACACAAAAAACGAAGTGCTCCCTGAATACAAAGAAGGCCCATACTGGATGGCTGCCAGAGAGAGCGACAGTTATCTTCTCTCCTCTTTCCTCATTTGTTAAAACTGTCAAAATCTAATAGGGCTACCCAAAGGATAGCAAAGATTTCCGTTTGTGGTCCTAACTAAATCTGAGTGCTGGACTACATTCATAAAACACAAGTCATGGCTGCTTGGCTGCTTGGTATTAACATTATTGTAAATTTAACTGTAATTAAAACACTCCTCCCTGTAATACAGGTATATCTAAAATCAGCAAGAGCACAAGCAGGGCACTAATTGTCCTGTTACTGTAACTTAATACTAAGAGGAAAATATAATTAGATGCTCCGGATAAGAAATCAGGAGAGCAATGGTGTAGAAATTATGACTCCTTTAAATGCTAATGTCATAACAAGGTGCTTTTTTAGCTGCCTGGAGCTGAGACGCAAGTGTGAGACAGAAATTAGATTCCTCTGTGTTAGTTTCCTGTTAATAGCCGCTTCTGCTGTGCTGTTTTCACCGTCATCCACATGCAGGCAAATTTGAACACAAGGTGGGAAAGTGTGCCAAGAGAATTTGCAATTAAAACAAGTGGCAGCTTCAACACGGAGTACAAAGCGTCTCCTCTCAATTTTCTCACAAAAACTGTCAATAATAATGCAAAAGTACTGTTGTAGGAATAGTTTGGGTTGGGTAATGCTGCACACAAGCTGGATTTTGTACTGTCTTACAATAAAGTCTGAGTTAAGTTTTATACCCATGAGCACATTCATCATACATTACTCTCTCCATATATTTGATCTCCATTACCTGTGTTTCCTCCAAAGGATCTGCTGCTGTGGCTGATTTGCCCTATAGAGCCCAGGCCTCCTCGCTCAGTGGGAGGATATGAAAAAAATCAGTGCAAACCTCGTCATTTGTCTGCTATATATAATTCTTTAGTGCTGGTACCTCTTTTGACCTGAGCAACATTCATAGGGGACAATGAAAGGAACCGGTGGGATGCTTCTCTCTTTCTCCCCTCCCCACCGCAGCGCTCTTTCATCTCTCCTTCCCACAAGGCTGATTCACCACTTGTGACCCCTGCGGCTGCCTCGTTGGAAATAGACAACAAAGTGTCTGAGATGAAAACCAGTGGGCAGTTGTAGGCTAGATTGCCGCATGGCTTCGAGTTGGTCGGGCAGTGGCAAGCGCTCTCGCTGAGCTGACACTTCCATTTGTCTGGTTTCTAGTCGTGTAAAAGGAAACGGGGCTGGCACTGCCATGCACCCACATCTGCGAGCATTAACAAACACCAGAGTGTCAGACTTTTTCTTTATGGAAGATTTAAAATGCCCTTAATTAAAACAAATCAAACTAAATAAAGTGAAAACAATACACATTGTTAGATGAATTTCCTTTTTATGTACACTTTTACTGTGTCATAATTAAATGAAAAACATATTAAAGGGCAATTATTTAGCTTCTTGTCGTAAATAACTGAATTAATAGTTTTTCATTTTGACATGTATTTTTCATGGCACATTAAAATCAAATCACAACACGAAGTAAAGAGTAGTAACGTTATGCACTGCAAAATTCATCCACCCTACAGTCTCACATTCAGCCCTTCAGGCAATCTGTTAGCATTATACGCTCCTCCATTAAACCCATGGATGTATGAAGACCTGGATGTGGTGCGGCCACTCAGCCTTGCTGCCAGTTTGACTCAGTGGAGTGGGCCCTTGGTCAGTGGGCCGCACAATGCGGAAGCAAACCTGGATGCTAGAAAACTTTTTTTGGCTTATGGGCTTGGTGAGCAAATTCCCCTCTAGTGAATGGGCGCCATCTTGGAGTCCATGTCCAGTTCTTATAATTACATCCATGGGGGTGATAAGCTCTGCCCATGGTTCCACCCCTAAAATGTGATTGGACTGTTGATCGTTTTTCCATCTTAAAAAGAAAAATCTGCCCTGCACCTCCTCATGAAATCTAAAGTCAGTGCTTTGTGTTTAGTATTGGCAGGTGTACGCTGCTGTCTGCTGGACTACACTGAAATACAATACACCTCTTCACTTTGTTTTCTGTGTTGTGTTTTGATTGTAATGTGGCATGGGGAATTCCTGTCACAATGAAAAACTATTCGTTTAGTTATTAAAGACAAAATGCTTAAAAAATGTCCTTTTAACATATGTTTTTCATTTAATTATGACACAGTGGATACATAAAAATAAAATACACATTTCGTTTTTCTTTGTTTTTTTTCATTTAGGTATTTTAAATCTTCCATAGTTTTTCTCGTTTCACTCTGCACCCGTCCTCTTCAGCTGCATCTCCTGTAACCGCTCTGAAAGATAAAAGTTGCCATATTTGAATGCGTCTCTCCCTAATTTATTACTCGCATCTGCACAAAGACAGAAAAAAACAGCTGTATCAAAGGTATCTTTTGACCTTTTTGATCATCTGATTCTTCAGAATATCTCAAGATGCTTATCTGGGAGCGGAAATACAGTAAGCGTAACTGTACACAGCGTTTCAGTATGCAGAGTGGTCTGGATCCATCTCGTCCTCTACAGGGGAAGATAAGAACCTCCTTCATGAATAAAGATGTATCGGCATCCTCTCCTCTCTGTGTTCAGTGTGTACTTCTTACAGCGGCCATTATTTATAGTCCCACTAAGGCCCAGAGTGGTGAGAGTGGGTCTCATGGGGAATTGGGAAATGGAGCCACTGCTACCTATAGTGGGAAAGATATACCACCTCACCCCCGCTGAGAACCTCGCGCAGTAAATGAACTCATAAATCAAGCAGTAAATTGAGTGTAGGGCTCTGCTTACTCATCTCAAGAGGTCTGCTCCTCCTCCTCCACACACCCCTGCTCCTTTTTACTGCATGACTAATGCAACGCCGCAACTTCTCTGCCCGCGTGTGCATCTCTCGCTCTGGTGAACTCTTCAAAATCAAAAAATGTGGATTTTATTTTCAAGCAAACATCATAACTCTGGCCTGGAGGGGGGGACTGCACGGAAGTGTATGTGTCTAGCTGGGACTTGGGTCCAGAAACAAGCACATCGGCATCTTGTCCTACAGCTGAACTTCACCGCCTCATTGTGATGCCACTGGTGAGAGCTGCCTGTCTTTACCCGGACACAGCCTGTGAGGAGAGTCTCCCCTGACTGCCTCAGGCTATCCTGACAGTCACAGGCCCTGTCCGGAGGAATTAAAATCTCTATTTATCAGGACTCGACTGAAGCAGTCTGGGGACTGGTTGGGGAAATGGCACACAGTCGGCCTCTTTCAGCAGTGGGACTCTGATGGAAAGTTCAACACGCTGGGATGTGCCCATGCAGGTTGTTTCTTGACAGCATGTGTGAAAAAAAACACTCTCATCCCGGCTTCACACTTTAATCTTTAATCTTCTGCTTAAAGAAACATCCAAAGAACAATTGAGGACTGGTCCTTGAATACAAGCAGTGTATATGCATGTAAAAGTGTGTGTCGATCCACCCTGCTGAGCGTTGTTCCCCATTAAAGCAGGGACTGTGTCGCCTCCTGCAGCTGCTCTCCATCACGGCAGCAGTAGGCAGCATTTCCTCTGACAGAGAGGGAGGACAGGAGGGAGGAATCGCCATCCCTCCTCCACGATAAAGCCACAGCGCCTGCAGAGCTGAGATCAGATCTCTACTGACCTCCGTTGGTGAAATAATGCACACGTTAGGGTGGCTGGAATCCACTGAATCACAACCTGTGGCTACACAGCCCAGATGAGAAAGAAGGCTGGTTCGTCAAAATCACAAAAAACACCTGTGCAAAATGTGATTTGGGTGACTTTTAACCTCTCGCTCTACAAAAACTCTTAATAGGTATTTCTAAACTCCATGCTTTAGACAATATCCTTTTAAAAAACACGTTATCCTTCTTCTGATCTGCTCACACAAATGTGACTCTTGATTTCAAGAATTTAAATGGAATTTTAAACATTTTTTTAGTGGTGGATGATGAGCTGACGAAGTACAACGCATTGTTACAGTGGTTCCCAACCTTTTTGGCTTGTGACCTCTTACATTAAAAAAAAGACAGTGTAATTGGAGCTCCTTCTCACATTTCAGACGACCTATGAGGTGTTAGCAGTTCCACCAAAGAGACATTTCCCCTCACATGGTTTCATTTCAATAGCTGTTTGAAGCCCAAAGAGGTCAAATCATCCAATATTTCACAAAAAAGTAAAGATCAGATAAAAGCCTCGAGCAGCAACAGTAAAACACATTGCACATTGGTGTATTAACAGTATAATAATGTCATATATAATAATCAGTCACAGGGGGCATCTTTCTGCATAACAAGTACTTTTATTTTGATACTTTAAGTACATTTTGCTGATAATACTTCTGTACTTTTACTTAAGTAAACTTTTGAATTCAGGACTTCTACTTGTAATGGAGTATTTTTTTACTTTTTCTTAAGGTGGTTATGGGCGCCAACAGAATCAAACCAAACTATACGTTGTATAGATTATACAAAACTGAAAAACAGAAAAGCAACCCCCACCGGCCAACTTTACAAGGGGTTGATGATTCAATGACAATTTCAACCCGAAGGGGGAGCCCTTCACAAGACTAGCACGCCTACTGTATTATGTCGCAAAGTTTTTGAAATCTTCACTTGCATCCCTCGATATTTCAGTATTTCAACCTGTTCCCTGCTTCCATGGTTTTAATTGTGTTTTATTCGGTTTCCAGCTGAAGCGGGGGCCGCCTACAACCCCGACTCCCTCATCCCTGTTTTCAGACTCCCCATTTCAAAGCCCAGCGGTCTGCTTCTCCCTTCCCCCTTCTCACTGCGAGCTGCGTCTATTCGCGACAATACCACCGGAAATGAGGAGCTTTGCCCTCAAAGTAGAGGTTTGGCACGACTCGGCCCTGAAAATTCTCCATGCATTCTTGACACGGAAAATGAAATCTGAAATTAACTTTTCTTTTTTAGATGTGCTTCCTATAAACCTGAGTTTCGAAGCACAGATGTATATCGGACTTATACAAAATAAGATGAAACTGTGCCCTAATAGAATTTGGTCATTTCCGCGGCAAACAGTTGATAAAAACCAGATTTAAAAAACGAAGGAGAAATAGGTATATTATGCAAAATGTCAGATGACATATGACAGATTTGAAAAATGATAGGTCATGTAAAAACAATGTGTTTAGCAGCCAAATGGAAAATGTGTAAATGTCAGAAAACAGTTACATGGCTATGAATTAAGCTGTAAAAAGTATTGATTGACTAATTTTCGTCTGCAGTAAGTTGCCAGGACCCTAACTAAAAAATATGTTCTTTAAATGTAGGCCTAGTTTGTATTTTCACGTTCTGTTCTCATTACATTACCCCTAAATTATTCGTCAACGTTTTACTTTGAAGGAAACTACCGGAAGTTGAGCTTTTATTGCCGTTAGCTTTCTGGCGGTCTTTTTTGTGTGAGCAGGGATTTAGGAATGTGGAGACCAGCAGCTACGTCACCCTCACATCGCCTGGGGTACCGTCGTCAGAAAACTTTTCTAAAGGCTATGAATAAGTAACACAAACCCTCCGGTAAGTTGTTTTAATGGAGTCCTGCGATATATACCTCAGCATTTAACAGTCACAAATTGTTGGTGATGTATAATACTGTATAACGTCGTTTAAAGTTTTGCCCAACACGCTGACTAAAAATGTCCGTTAGCTTGCTATGCAAAGAGAGGTTTGAAAGACGTGAAGCTAGTTACGGACTTACCGACTGAGAGTGTAGAGAAAAGCCCTTAGAAAGTCCTTAGAAAGACATATTAACAGTTGCTCAGACAAGTTCAAGCATGTGTGCCATTGTTTAGGTTGCGGTCAAGCAAGGGGATAAAAAAAGCCTGCCCCAACATGAAATGATTGTTTCGGAAACGTGATGCCAAGAGATTAGCGGCATTTGCTGTTAGCTAAACCTCCTCCTGCCCATTTGCAGGTAAGTTAGGTTGCATTGTATTCGGTTTTACACACTGCTTACGCTGAGTGAGGGGGGGATTTGTATCCATAAAAAAGCTTAAAGCTGCATTGCTGTCTTTCCCAAGGGACATAGCTCGTCTTCCACACACTGTAGGGAAACATTTGCTGATTGCCTGCAGTGTTTTGATAACATGTCTCCTCCCAGGGACGCTCGTCTCTGTCTCCATGGTAACGTGGCGGACGCCCAGCCTCGCTGTTGTCGTGTTGAGCTGCCTATAAAGGGGGCGGAACCGGAGAGGAGCTGACGGCTCTAAGATTTCTTTCTCCCCGTAAAGGCAAAATCAGTCGAAGATGGTAAGGAGAGCGCGGCTGCATCAGGACAGCAGCAGCATTATAGGTAGATGGAGAGAATCGGCACTGGTGGAATCTGTGCTCTGCTGGTTTACCTCGCCAAAGCAGATGCTGCTGGCTGTCTTTTTTTCTTTCACTCTCCCATCCTGGGATTGTGTGGTGCATATAGGGCATTTGATGCTAATGTGAATTGTTTCTGCTTGTACAATGTGTCTGTTTGAAATAAGGATGTCAATATCTCTATTTGCTCTTTGTTTCAGCCATTTCACGACGGCGCTTACTACCCCTACACTAGTGACACCCAGGGGACCCACTCATCAGCAGGGATCCCATCCCTCCTGAATTCCCCGCTCAGCCAGCACTCTGTAAACGGTCACTCTGTACCTGCACCAGGCATGACTCCATCCAGCGGAGCCTCCACTGTGCTTCCTTTCAAGTTCCGCCCGCGCACGGAGAGCGTGGACTGGCGGCGCATCAACGCAGTCGACATAGACCTGGTGGCGAGCCAGCTGGATGTGGACACCCTTCAGGAGCACATCAGCACAGTGACCTTCTGCAGCTTGGACAGGGAGCGGTGCCAGCGGTGCCAGAGCCCCGTGGACCCGGCTCTGGTCAAGCTCTTGCGGCTGGCCCAGCTCACAGTGGAGTGGCTCCTCCACTGCCAGGAGTTTCTCACCCTCAACCTGCGTACGGCAGAGGAGAGGCTGGCGGCTGCTGGCAGGGAGCGCGAGCAGCTGCTGGCTCAGCAGAAGAAGCAGGAGGAGAAGGAGAAGACGCTGGCCGCCGAGCTCAAGCAGAGGAAGAAGGTTATTCGCACCCAGCAGTCCCTGCTCGCGCCACGAATCATCAGCAGCCATAAGGTACTGCTGGTGCTCTAAATGCTCACTCTCTGGGGGGTATCGGTTACCATTTGACATATGTATGGATAGCAAGACAGCCAGCTCCATCACCCCCACCCCCTTCGCTCCTCCTCCTCCTCCTCAGGGCCCCCAGTCTGTCATTGTTCCCAAGATCTATTCACAGCTCCGGCTTTGTGCGTTTCCACATCAGGGTTTGGAGGGAAAAGGGGAAATAGTTGAAGGCCTAATAAAATTTGGGTTCTAAAAAACGTTATGTATGTACTGTGGAACCTGCTATGACTACGTTGTTGTGGTATGGTTATAATAAGCTTTGTCTGCAGACTGGAAGAATAGGATTCAGAGCTGCAGAACAGATGGTGTCATTTGGTGGCAATTAGTTTTTTTAATCCACTTACAAAAGGGTGACAAGAGCAGTAATCAAGACGACTGGCCTGACTCCCACCTCCCCCCCATATATACACGTCCTTGTAATGCATTTTGTCCTTTTTAGCGTTGTTGAAGACATTAGTGTGTATTAGGTACTGTTGGTTTGGCTGTTTTGCCTGTAAACATAGTCTCTGTTAGGTAGGATAGCTCACTTACCATTCAGTTATTTATAGCACAAATCAAAAATCCCCTTCTGTTTTTCAAGTGTACGGCCGCCGCTGTCTGACCTGGCCAAGCAGTTGCCAAGGCAACAGATATAGTGTGTCATGACAGCATGTGGTTGCTAGGTGTGCGCTAGAAGCTCAGCTAACAGGGGTGGCTCAATAATTGATAGAGTGTGTGTCCTCTGACGACCTTTGGCATATGTTGCTATTATAGGCAACGTCCACATTTCTACCAAATAAACACACTCTCTTGGAAGACTAATTTAAATTCACTCCCAATTACCACAGTTATCCCAAACACTAATGCATCACTTACAGGCCTACTCATTGTAGCGGCACAGCGTGTCATGGGGCTGCCTTTGAATTTTTGCTGCCATATGGGTGTGACAGGATACCAGTAGCAGCAGCAGGTTTAACATTGAATAAAGTCAGAGGCACAATGAGTGGCGGAGTTAAATGTAACATGTGTTGTGTGTGAGTAGAGCAGAGGCAGCATCTATTCTAGTGGTTAAGTGTTAGTGAGCTGGAGTGTGGTGACGTCTGCCACGGGGAACAAATCAGAATCACTCACGCTATCTGTCTGTTTGGAAACACAACTCATCCAGCATCTTTATGTTGAGCTGGGATTTGTCCGAAACCTCATTCACTCATATATAATAGACACCCAGTAGTAAGTACTCTTACGAATGATCATCATTTTGTGTTATCACCATGGATGTATAAAGACAACTGGATACAGCGTCGGAGGCATGCCCCCTAACATTCCTATGAAAGTTGCTCAGTGGAGCATTAAGCCAAAAAGTTTGACTTCTGGGTATAAAATGACCTGGATCTTCCGCATAGTTTCCACATCGTGCAGCTCATAGAGCAAGTGCATTAGTGTTTCCTTTAACCCCACCTCCCAACTGCTCAGTCTCGGCCTCACTCACATGAACGACAGTGACTCTATAACTCTGGATTCGGCTATTAGTGAATTTTGCTACTTTTAGGACATAATGATTTAAATAAGGGATATTTAAGTGTTCGTACTGGGAAGTTGAAAAAAAAATATATCTGCTGATTTACAGATGTCTCTTTCACAATGCAAGTCTATGGAAGAAAGTCTTTTTGGGGCCAGTGTGCTTCACATGACGGACCTGGAAGTTGTAATTGCATCATGGTTTGGCCACTATGTCAAGTTGGCTGCAAAGCCCGGCACAGTTCCTGGGGGCTTGGTTATCACTGACAGGGGAACTGTTCTCTATAAAATGTGGCTCATTGCATTGTGGGATTGGTAGCAGAAAAGTAGCGTACGTACCATGGATACTACTTTTTTGTTACATTTTGGGAATTTTTGATGGTCGAAGTATAGTGCATGAATTTCACATTGAGAAAGCAGACAAAAAAATGCAGGAGGTGATATGTTAATACCTGTCTTTTCTTTTTTTTTTCCTTTAGTGTCCACAGTGTGATAAATCCTTCCTCAATTCCTCCTTTCTCCAGAATCACCTGCAGCGCCGCCACCCGGATGAGTATGAGATCCGTAAGTTGACCAGTCATAGGTTTGCTGAGCAGTTTAGAGAAGGGGAGGGAGAGAGAGAGAGTATGATAGTACATGAACTAAAGGTAGGAGTCAGATAAATTACTTACTAGGAAGTTGCATTAAACAATTTAAGGACGGAGTCCTGTGAAGATGTATTTGCGGGTGAAATGTGAAACATTCCCCTCACATTGAACTGTTACATAAAATAACTTGTTGTCCTTCCAGAGTTGCGGTCAGACAGTGAGAAGAAATCGCAGATTGAAAGCCTCAAATCGGAGATCAGCAGCCTGAAGGAGCAGATTGTTCAGCAGCAACAGGCCTTGCAAGTCAAAACAGCTCAGGTAGGAAAACCAGGCCATTTGTGAAAGCGCTGTGATAGACTGCAAGTGTATCATGTACTATTCTGAGCCATTTTTAAAGCAAACTTTCTCTGGTTCCAGCTACTCAAATGTGAGGATTTAATGCTTTTTTTCTCATATATGATAGTAAACGGAATATCTTTGGCTTTTGTTATGTTGGTTGCGAAAACAAGCAGTTTGAATACATCATCTACAGTAGGGCTCTAGGGCGAAAAGTCTTATTGTTTTCTGACATTTTACAGACAAATTGATGACTCAAGTATTAAAAAAACAATAAGTAGATTTATTTATGCCAGTCCTTTGTGGCTTCATAGTGACTGAGCTCTTTTGTTGTTGTGATTCCAGGAAAAAGAGCAGCAGTCCACGCACAAAGACCTGCTGAGAGAATTGGACCGTTTTAAGGCTGAGGAGATGGCGCGCATGGACAGAAAGATAGAAGACAGCAGGGATGGCATGCGCAGGGAGATGGAATTTCTCTACACCCGAAATATTCAGGCTCTCAATGTACGAACACGATACTTGGCTAATCCCTTCAGTAGCTTCTTGATAGTGTCTATTTACATTACATTCGTTTGGTATTCAGGATATCTTTTATTCATGCCTTTTGGTACTATTTCACACGTATTTTCATTTATAGGAAGCAAATCAGAATCAGACAGCCAGGTATGAAAAGTCAGCCAGCCCTGTTAACGCGCAGCCAGAGAGAGATCTGGACAACTACAAAGAGATGCAGATACAAGCCATCCAAAAGCTGGAACACCAACTGAAGAAACAGGTCAGTGTAGAGGGGAGATATTGTTTCAAAACCTGGACGTGAATGAAGTTATCCTGAGTACTAAAATATTCTCTTCTAGGATAAAAAGTGGGAATCCAGGCTGCAGGAAATAAAGGCTCAACACGAGTCTGAAAAGAATCAGGTATGTTGTCGTATTTGTCATAATTATCATGCCATTAAAGCATCTATAGGTGAAATATTTAACAAGCTTTTGTTAGAAATCAGCCAGCTGGAAAATGCCTCCTCTCCCTTTTGTCTTCCAGTTGCTGAACGAGCTGAGCAGAATGCAGTCGTCTGTGTCGGAGAACCAGGAGCGCAGCCAGAGGCTGCAGCAGGACATGGGGAGGAGGCTGCAGGAGAAGGAGCAAACCATCAAGGCTCAGAGGGAGCAGGTTAACACTGATTCCCACTCACACAGCCATCAATGCGTTATTATGTCGGGAGAGGAAGTGAGGTGGAGGGTCAGCCCTTGTTCAGGATATCCTGTATTTGCTACATGGGCTCAGATTGTGTTGTATACATGATGATACTGTACATATGACAGGAGCCACAGTGCAGGGAAGCTTTTCCTGGAATCGCTCCACATTTGTTATTGCGGATATGAGATTTAGTGGCTGAAAATGTACAGTATGTTGTTTGACATGCATCTCATTGCATTAGCATTTAAAGTTAAAATCCTTAAGATTTCACTTCTGGTTGATTGGCAACTCCCAAAGTGTGGTTTAATACTACAGGCCCCAGATTTCATTCATTTAGCAGTAAGTAAATAACAGTTTTATTTATATAGCACCTTTCAAAACCTAGGTTACAAAGTGCCAAACAGGAGACATAGCACAATAAATACAAAAACAGTTAGAGGCATCACAAATCAAAATAGTGTACACACACACACACACAAAAGAGATAGGTCTTCAGCTGTGACTTTAAACACCCAAGAGAGTTTGCTGACCTAACTCCCAGGGGGAAACTGTTCCACAGACTGGGACCTAGGTCCGCGAACGCACCGTCTCCACGTGTTTTCAATCTTGAACAAGGTGCAACTAGCAGGCCTCGTTCAGAAGACCTGAGGGGCCTAGTAGAGGTATAAGGCATTAGAAGTTCACTAATATACTCTGGAGCAAGATTATTCTAAGCCTTATAGAGTCAGAAGAGCAGCTACTGTTGTTGGCAGTGCAGCCAAACAAACTCATGTTGTTTTAATAAAGCTGTCAGTCACTAATTGGTCTTTTTCCATCATGCCATGAATCGCCATCTGATATCATGCTGTACACTGCGCAGGTAGTGTCACAGTCTGGGGATGTCCAGTGAGTATGGGTTGGGTTAGCATTAGCAGTAACAGCTAGGAGAGTACAGTCAGAACAGTAAACAGTGAGGCTAATGTCAATGAGATCAAATTACAAACAGTAACACTGGATTACATGCTGCATCGGTTCCTGTGAGGTAGTTAATTTGAATGCAGCGGGGGAGTGGTGGACCCTGCGGACACCAATAAAAGTTACTATATAGAGAGGTATTTACAGAATGTATACACATTACATTAAACAGCTATTGCTGAAAAATGCAGACCAAAAATACCAGAAATGAGGTTTCATTTTATGAAAGATTATAACTTAAAGCTGCCAAAAGGAAAAACAAATCATTTTTATGCATTATCATGAGGTATAATAAGTTATCATTTTTTTCTACTTACAGATAAGAAATATTTCCTCACATCCACCCACCAAAATAGTGGAAGTACCAGGTATGGATTCCATTTCAGTTACTTTTTCATCAGAACAGTTTTCCACTGAAGGAAACTGCATGTATGATTCTAATACAGTCATGGTATTCTCTGTTTTTCAGTCATTGTCAGTGCAGCGGCTCCGGAGCCTAAACCAAAGAGAGTTGTACTTGGTGAGTTAGTAGAAGCTGGCTGTCAGTAGAATTAGGAAAATGAGAATATAAAAACATTGTCACTCCCAGAGAGGCTGAGCATGTGCTTTCTCGCATGAAGGATTTACATAATGCTGTTTCAGACAGCAAACTCTTAATAAAGCAGTGCTGTCACAACATTAGCACCCCCCTCTCTCTTTTAACACATATTTTATGCCTTTGACCTCGTTTGCTGTCCAATTAGAGGAGCCAGTCTCTGCTCCTAAGCTGGATCCTATACAGGAGCTGTCAGAAGAGGAGAAAGGTAAAATAGACACTAAAACCAACAGAGCCGGTCGACCGCATGCTGTCTGCATGGATGCATCAGTCTGTTGTGGGCAGCCTTTTCCTGAAATGTGTGTCGGGTCTCAGTCTCAGTCCACACCGACATGAAAGGCATGACCTTAGTACAAGAAAGCAAGCTCATGGTCTGTGATATTCTGTGACGCCTGCCATGTCAGCACAATGTCCATCCATCATTTTGTTGCCTTGTTTGTGGCAAATAAACTTGTAGACATTCTCCTCTTCTGCCTGCCCCACTGCAGTCACATCCATCTACCTGACTGAACCTGTGGCATAGAGCTTGCTGTGAAAATTGGCAAATGCATGCTCTTTTTTTTTTTTACTCCTTTTTTCCTCTGCCGCCTGTAGTTCGAGCCTGATTGTCCGTAAATGGCTGATTAAGTGCATTTTCTTTTCCAGACTCCAGCAGCGTCTCTGAGAGGAGGCCAGTGGAGAAGAAGCCTGAGCCTGCACCAGAGAAGAAACAGAGGGCGACCAATAGCACTCTGAAAAGGAACACCAGCATCAAGAAAGATATGCGGCCAGAGCTTGAGCAGGCTGTTATTAAGAAGCTGGAGAACCTGGGAGTCAAGCCTGTGAGTTCACACTTTTGGTTCAGGAAGCTTAAGAAGTATTGTACAGAACACAATCTAAAAGAAAATACTCTTAAATGTTCTTTGCGCATAATGTCCTCTACCTCCTCCCAGGATCAGAGTGGTCTGAAGAACAAAGAGTTCACTTCCATCCTGGCCAAGGTGCATTCAAAGCGGGAGAGCATTGCAAAGGAGATGCCTGACTACTGGCGCCACCGAGAGGAGATAGCCAGCACAATGGAGCAGAAGCTGGGCGGTCAGAGGAGAGGCAGCGACCCTGCTCCTGAGTCACAGGCCAGATCCAGACAGTTAGTTCAAGGTAAGTCATCAAAAAGCTCTTAGCACAGGAGATCATCTTCCTAAGTTCTTACTGTGCCCACAGACCAGTTTGCTTTGGAGAAATTCAGCTAGCTTGTTGTCACCCACTGTTGCATTAGCGGCTTGTAATAGGTTTTGACTCTATGTGCATCCAGCACTATCAGTCTAATCTGTGAAAGCTTGTTTGCTGCCACATAAGCTGCCTTAAGCTCTGACTCACTGTCAGTGACTGATCCGCTAATTGTGTTTATGTTTTTGTCTGCATGCAGTGTTGCAGATACGGCCTCGATCCAGTAGCCTGCCCTCCAGAGCGACCCAGGTGATGTCTGGACCCGCAGTCAAACAGCCCAAGACCCCCCAGCCAGCACCAAGGACCAAGACCACCACGCAACCCAAGACATCTACACCCAACACCAAGACCGCTCTGAGGACCTTCACACCCAAGTAAAGAAAAAAAAAATGTGTATAAAATGAAATGTTTTTTTGTAGTTCTCCATAAATGTCTAATTGGTATGAACATGACGTCCTGGATAATGAAATTATAGTAGGATGGAGCGACAATACACCACATACACTAAAGACAACCCAAAACAATCACCCAAAACCGTCGTCAGCATATTCTGCAGGGTTGCAACAAAGCAGCTGCCTCTGAGGCTGCATCATACAAGGTAGTAACAATACAGAGTTAAGATAGAACTTAAAATGTACACCTCCCCTGAGTCATTCCTTATAACTGGTGTCATGATGGAATGGTTAGAAAGACAGGAGAGACTATGGATAGAAGTACTGTGCTGTACAGTAATCGTGAGTTGGATTAGAAGAGGGCATGATGTGATTTTATGCTGCATTTACTTGATAGAGGAATTGCTGCCTGCATCACTTGGTTATTTGTAACAGAAACTTGTAACTGCTAAGGTGCAAGGTGAAGCGTCACTCTCTCCAACAATGCTTTGTTTGCAGTGGACTTAGTTATAGCCTAAGTAGGGACGGTGCAACTGAACGAAAGTAACTAGTTATTACATAGCAGTAAGTGTAACTGTAACACTCAAACTCTGGTGCAATATGCTGCTGGAAAGTAAATAATTGAATTGTATAGTCATGATAAATGTGTATATAGAACATATGTGGCCAGGTGCTGGTCTGGTTAACTAGTATGAATTTAGTTGCATAAAACACCTTCTCTTTGACCATTGCATACAGCGTACCTGTCTTTTTATGCAACAACAACATGATTTTACCAGCGCTCATCATGTTTCTGTGATTTTTTTAAGGACCCCACCTTTCAGCTCAGATGAGGAATCTGAAGAAGAGGAGACCGATACGGAGGATGAACAGCCCCGAAAACACCAGAGGGGCAAATCACCACAGCCCAGACTAAACCAGGCGACCCCGGTCCAAATCAGAGCAAGCAAAGCCAGTCCAGTCCAGGCCCGGCAGGCTCCAGCCATGCACTCATTCTCCTCCAACTCCCAGCAGGCCAGGGGGCCAGTGGGTGGCGTGACCAAGACAGCAGTCACAAAGATGGATAGCGATGAGGAGGATGACGAGTGGTCAGAGGTCAGCGAGCTGCAGGAGATTGACCCAAGACAACTCCAGAGTCACAAAGACCAGAACGGCAACGTGGACAAGAGAAACTTTGGAAAAGGTACGTTGTCCATTCTCCAAACTGCCACCTCACGCCATACATTCAAATAAGTTGGCTATTCATTCAGTCATAAAATGGGTACATATGATAATAGTGAAAACGTATGTTTGCTGTGTTTGTCCTGATTAGTAAATATAGAAAAATGGATTTACCTGTGAATATTAGATTAGATCTTTTAATAGGTTAGGTTAGTCACACAAGTTATGTTGTATGCATTCCAGTGACTCGTTAAAAAGTCTTAAATTTCATTTTAAACCTTTTTAAGGTCATAAAAAGCCTAATTTTGAATCACAATAGGTCTTAAATATTGAGTTAATGCTTAGATGTATGAGAAATCATATTGACCTACAGGATTGACTTAAATATGTTTGTCAGTCAGTCTCGACTGAGTCCGGGTTTTTGGTTTTGTTTTGGTTTTCATTTTATGATATGTTATGACGTGAATCTGCAGCTCCCCTCGGCTTTACAGATTTTTATAGTGAGTTTCAGCTCATTGTTTACCTGTCCAGCTGTACTGTGCTGTTTTGGTTTACTCTCACCACTCTCATATAGTGTCATATTTGGCCTCAGCAGGCAGCTGTTTTCAGCAAAAAAGCAAAAAAATTCCACAATAACAGCAAAAGGGGTGATGCATTTATGTAAGTATGTTAGCGTGTGATCTTTATGTTGAATTCAAACTGAGTTTAAGTTGATAAAAACGCCTACTACACGAAATGACAGACAGGTTATTTGTAATTTCAAAGTTAACAACACCAGAATCCACAAGGTCACTGAAAAGGCAACCTTTTGTAATGACAACCATACAAGAGACCAGTGTCACATTTTGTTTGAATATAAGAATGTCGGCATGTTGAGTAATAGGGAAAAGTACTTGCTAAACTGCTATTTAAACATTCCACATATGTTTAAATTAATTTTCTTATTCGGATAGTTGGATAAGCCAAAAGTTATATGTGAATTAGGTGTCTTTAACATGGTCTTGAATCTTTAAAAATCTAATGATGAAAATCTTTTTCTTCTAGAGAACAAAATCAATGACCTGGCAAGAAAAATGGAGAAGCAGTTTGCAGGGAGAGCGGTAAAGAAACCAGCAGGGGGCGTCAGCATCTTACCGGAGAGGAAGGACGAGGTTCAGGAACTCACGGTGAGATTTGCTCTGTGATGGGACCTCAGTGCATATCTTTGGGGTACAATGTTTGCTAGCTTATTTGATATAATTGTGTGTTAGCCTCAAGCAAGTTGTACTGGATGGTCAGATCTATGAATAATGCTTCTGTATGTTGCGATAGTATACAGATCTGGAGGAGAGCAGTGATTGGATGGTCTCTTCCTTAGAGGAC
Organism: Maccullochella peelii; assembly: GCA_002120245.1. Taxonomy (NCBI): domain Eukaryota; kingdom Metazoa; phylum Chordata; class Actinopteri; order Centrarchiformes; family Percichthyidae; genus Maccullochella; species Maccullochella peelii. Next base: position 61,043 of record LKNJ01000828.1, read on the forward strand.
AAACAGGAAAAGTCTAAACCAGCTCAGGGCTCTAGACCAATGAGGAAGAGCCTGGACTCACCCAGCACCAGCATCTGGGGAACATCCACAGGAAAGGGTCCCAAATCAGGTCAGTTATTCCCCCTTATGATCAGGATATGTTGGAATATAAATGTGGTTTCATAATAAGGTGCAATGATGGTGGTCTCGGCTGTATGCTAGACTTGTCCTCAGGGTTCGTACAAATAGTCTTGAAAGTTTGGAAAATGCTTAATTTGAACAATTANGTTTTCAAGGTTAGGAATATGCTTGAATTTGAATATACTCCTTGAAAAATGCTTGATTTTCAACATAATCTGGTGTTTCATAATTGACACGATCACTCATGTAAAGTAAAAATCTTTTAATATTTAAAATGAAACAATTCCGTCGTCATATTTGTTTGTTGTCTCCTGGCATTTATAGTAACAATTTATATGTGACTTCGAGAGTCTGGAAATTTTTGGTTTAGGTACCTTGAAAGTGCTTGAAAAGTGCTTGCATTTTACTCTCAAAAGGCTGTACGAACCATGTGTCCTGTCTGTAAATTAACTGTGTTGTGCCCGGCAGGTCTGACTGAAGCTGGAACAGGAAGCACCCTGAAGAGCAGCCTGTGCTCCCTCAGTGACATCAGCGACTCAGAGGACATTAGCAATAAACACAATAAGCACTACAGCTGATCAGGTGGTAGCTCAAGTACAGACACAAAGACCTCAGTCACCTCCTCTGACAGTCCATGTCAAATATAGGCCATATTTTATACTGTGATTATATGGAAGCTATGATACAGAGAGAGCAATACTTAATAAAGGGAGTTTTGTATAGAAAAGACCATCTAATAAATATGTTAGAGATAAATGAGATTACAGCTTTGATTGATTTTTGATTTTCAGTCTCACCTTATGCCTTGTGCCATTCCTTTGCTTGCCTTAGACCTTTTCAGTGTTCAACTTGGAATAGATTTGGTTTTGTATATTCATTGAAATATAACCCACACTCCAAATAAGATACTGTATGTAGTTTGTGTAAAATTTTGTACATCAAATTTTATAATGCCTTCATGCGTCAAATGGAGCAATGAGATGTGATTTTTGTATAGAAAATATTTATACAAGCAATAAAAGATTTCTTTGTGGAATACATAGCTGAAAACTGTTACATGAAACATTACAATCCAGGTACACGTCAAGGTCAAGACTTCATAAAGCTATCAAGTCAGCTAAAGGTCTGCAGAGCTTATGTTCAAGATGATAATTAGTGTAAAAAGAAAGACATGTATCTGTTTTTTCAGAAGAGTAAAGGTCTGTTGTAAAGGCCATACAAAAATCAGGATAAATGGGAATGCATTTTTGACATACCTCTTCCATTGATTTCAATATATGAAATGATATATGAAACAACTGTAGACTCCCATATGTGAGCATTTCAAGTAAAATTGCTGTGAAACAATGCCTAAACAAACAGTGCAGATTTTGTCACATTGACATAGAATCATTCCCTCGTGTATGATGGTCCTGCCCTCCAGTGACACTGCCCGGGACTAGGACAGGTGGTGAGTGTGATCTTCCTCCTTGGAAAAATAATTTTCAACACGAACATGAAGAATAAATTGAACAATTTAAACTTGTTGTAAAACATCACTGCAGGTCACAAGACTGATCAATGGACTGCATATAAGGAAACGTCCAACAACCTGAAACACCACCCTGATGAAGGCAAGACAGCCAAAACCTTCGGTGAGGTGAATAAAGCATGGAGAACACATTTGTAAACAAATACCAAGTCGTATCACATGCCTTGATGCTATCTAGCTGGAAGAGAGTGCATTAAGAGCAATGTTTTCTTCTCTTTTAGACTGTTTCAAAAGAACAAAGCATGCAGATAGACAGGAAAGAATCAAAGGGTCAATAAACAGTGGATGCTCCCTGACAAAAGACAAAAAAACAGCTATAAATGCAAAATGTTTTAAAAAACAACAAAACAGACTTATTGCAGGATGTGGAAATATGAGATCTGGAGCACATGGTTAAAGATTTTAATAAGGTGATATGTTAGTTGCTGCACCTTATTAAAAGCTCTTACTATAATATAATATGTGCTTCAGATCTCATCTTCCCAGATCCTGTATGGAGTGTGGACGGGACCTCGATAGATTGCTAGTGCGCACACTCTGGCTCCAAATGACGTCACCAACGGCAGCGCCCTAATAGGAATACATGGCTCAGTGGAGCTGTGACTCTCTGTCAGCCTGGCTGCAGTGCTGAACAGAAACCTGGGGTTGTTCTAATTTTCCTCTATTAATGATGAGTAATTGGACTGAGATTGGTGGAGCGCCATTTCCTTTGAAGTTTTCACAATGTTTGCTTTAATTTGGGGGTTTGGGGGTTATACCATGGAGCTAACCTCCTTTGTTTTATCTTCTTTTTTAGAGGGGCAATAGAGTCAAGTGTCATCCGCAGTGAGCCTGCAGCACTATCAACAAGATGATCAATTTGGGAGGGACTGAAGTTAGCATAGGAGTCCTCAGTTATATTGAGTGGCATTGAATTAAATGCCGATGGAATCACTTCCTTGAATTTAGCTAAAGCACTATCAGATAGACATCTAGTGTAGGAATGTTTGTCTAACGGCGTGTAGTCCAGTAATAGGAATTCAAAAGTTATTAAATAGTGGTCGGACAAAAAAGGATTCTGTGGAAAGACTATTACAGCACTATGATAGCACTAAGGCTATCATTTCCTACATCCACATGAATATTAAAATCACCTACAATGATTACTTTATCTGTTTTAAGGACTAAAGCTGATAAGAACTCTGAGAATTCAGATAAAAATTCAGAATGCGGTCCAGGAGCGCGGTACACTATAACAAATAGAATTGGCTGTAGTGTTTTCCAGGTTGGGTGACCAGGTTCTCAAGACTCAGAATGTTAGCTCAGCATAAAGACTGGACATAGAGGTAAACAGCCTGTATGGTTCTGTCTGGAGTTAACAAAACTGTCCTACCAGCACATCTACATTTTTTTGTTTAGTCCTCGACAATGCCTTGTAGGTGGTAGCAGTCCGACAAGAGTCTCCCACCAAGAAACAGTGTAACCCCCAGCAAAAACACAAATAATAATTTTTACACTTTGGTTGTTGCACAGATTAAAGAAACACGATATAATGTGCTAATTAGTGAACTTTAGAGGTGGAGGTAGTCGGATTTTGTTACCCTCTGACGGAGCCAGGCTAGCTCTTTCCCCCTGCTTTCAGTCTTTATGCTAAGCTAAGCTAACCAGCTGTGGGCTCCAGCTTAGCACACAAAAAATCAGAGAGTGGTAGCAATCTTCTCATCTCATTCTCGGCAAGAGAGCGAATTAGTGTATTCCCAAAATGTCAAACTATTCCTTTAAAGTCTCACTTTCTCAGCTCAGACTTCCCCTCTGGCTCAGACAAAGCTGTCCCTGCTGAACGTCCGACCGGTCTTGGTTGTCGCTCTGGTTGGTAGGCTCTTCCTGCCTTCATAAAACAGCGGTGGCGCCAGAGTCACTCTGGACGTCGAGTTCGACAGCATGTAGGTCCGCCTAGTCCGGGCGGTGGCGTAAGTGGCCGGTCTCTGTTGCCTTTTTGGAGAACTGCTAACATAGTTGAAACAGGAGATACACGGTGAAGCTACTTATCTCAATGTTTCTACTCATGCAGTTACTGTTTTTTGGCTTCGATATGGTCCACAATACAGTTAGTCACAGTCAGGAATATAGATAAAAGTGTTTAAGTGAAATATAAGAGGTTTTATATTTACCTTGATGGTAGGCCTTCTTTTCCAGAGAAGTAGGTCAGCACCGTCCCTCCAGAGAGGAGAAGGACGGAGCCTCCCCAGCCAATGAAAACTGCAGCTCCAAGTTCATATCTGAACAGCAAATATATCAAGAGTTACGGTTTTGTTTTTCTGCACTTTTTTATTCCTATATTTGAATATCACTTAAAGGAACCATGTAATAATGAACATACTGCTTCAAAAGTACTCACGTCTGTGCCCTGAAATTTGGATCCAAGTATTCTCTTACGACTTTGTTGGCCCACCATGAGTAGGTGATCATACCACAGAGTCCTAATGGAAAATATACCGTACTCTAAACATCCTGAGTGCATAACATTCAGTGTTTCAAAGTTTAATACTCAACCAAAAAAATTATTTTTTTTTACCTGAAACCAGGTAGGTTATACCACCTGCAAAGGTCACCCTGGCATTGACAATGTCTGATCCACCTATTTTAGTGCATTTCATCCCTATGAGTGTGAGGACGCCTCCGAAGAAGCCAGTGATGACGGCACAGACAGCAAGCGCTCTGCAAGCGTGCAGGAACGCTGAAAGCAAACAGGTAGCAAAAGCTTAAAAGTTTTTTTAAATAAATGAACAAAATGAGTATGTTAAATGTACCATTAGAGCATTTAAAGCACTTCATAAAGACATTTCTATTAATTAGTGCCTCTTACTGTGCTGTGGTATCTATACAGGCAACCTTTGTCACTGCAAAACCTTTAACTGGAGCCAAATTCATTAAGGGACTGTATGAAAATGGTTAGAGGGAGAGAAGAGGGAAGGTTTTGTATGGAGGGTAGTCTGATTTTTGGGGTGAGAGCTCTGGGGAGGATCATTTAATGTTTTCTCATCCCAGATTAATTCTTCCCTTTTAAGATGTATTGTTAAAAAATAAATAGTTACATCACAAAGATGTAACTGTTGATATTTGACTGTGCTGGCTAGAAGTGACGTCTCCAACAGGCGACTCAGGCATCATGTAATTAATATATTTTTATTAAGTAGTATCCGGGTTGGTTGGAAAATATTTATCAGTTACCACAGAGCTGCTACCTGCTACCAGTTCACCCATTCTGTTGCTGTAATAACTGTTTACTTAGCAGCTCTTTATTCAAAAATTGACTTTTGTCATGTTTTTCATAAATACTGGGGTGGAGGCTATTGTTTTTTTTCCCAAATCAAGGGGAGAGTCCAAAGAAAATATTGATAACTCTGGGGAAGGTCTTGCTTTTTCATTAAATTAAATATACGATTCATCCCCCCTCTCCACCCAAATCATTTTTGTACGGCCCCTAAATCTTTCACCTCTTGAGAATTAAAGCTCAATAAAAAAAGTTGTCAGAGAATCCTACCAGGCAGGCCCAGCAAGGAAGGGTAAACTTTGCAGTCGGACACCCCCGTGGTGTCTGAGATGCAGTCCTTCCACAGGTTCGAGTAGTAGTTGGCAGTGGTCATCACGATGCTGCCCACCTCAGAGAAAGTCCAGTACTCTGTGGGAAGAGTGGAACACACCAGGATCCAGCCACACAGGCAGGACACGAAGCAGCCGATCTCCATGTACATCACCACCTTATTGTACTTCATGGTGAGTGCTGCTCCTCAAGCAAAAACGAGCAAAGTTGACAAGCAAAGAGATGACAAACGATCAATATCCGTTAAATATAGTAACGTCCGTGTTTGAACAACTTCTCGCTGTGGGAAACTGGCCTGACCTCTCCCTCTATGTCATAGCAGAGGTGTAGGTGCCAGCCCAGCAGTGTGGATGTTTGGCTTCTTTATCATCTTATCTTTTAGATAGTTTTGCCTAGTAAGCATCCTCCACGTTCCCAACACTCAGCCAGAAAAGGCAAAGGATTACGTCTTGTGTTTTGTTTTATTTCCTCATTGTTGCAAAGTTTTCTTTTATTGTTACTTTTTCTTCTTTTGTGACCTCATTAAAACCCAAATTTTTTTAAGTATTGAAGTGGTAAACCATTGCTTAGCCCCAACAAATTACGTTTTATTACTTTTGTTTGCCTGTTTTGTTATTGTAAAACTCCATTAAGAGAAATTCAAATTGATTTATTTGGAATTTAGGAGAGGTTGTACTTCATAGTCAACACCAATCACAGATACACAAAAAAAAAGAGAAAATCCACTGTATTTAACCATATTCCAAAACAGGAAGTCATTTTCTGTAGCATGCATATAAAAGTCACAAAGCATCAAGCTGATAAAACAATATTTTGTTTGTTTTTTGGGCTGGTAAAGATTGTTTGTGGTCTCCAGTACCTCTAACAGAACATTAGGGTTAAACTCACAAACATGCACTCCATGTAAATTTTCTAAATAATCTCCAATCCATGTCAGAGCTCCTTTTTTGGGTAAAGTTAGAAAAAGAATGACACAGGGTGGAAACCATCATGTTTATTGTGTAACAGTAACAATATATTAGTGAGTATGGAAATAGCAACTACTATGGTTTGAAATCTGCAGACTCTTTATAGCAAGGTGAAATTATTCAGTTAAATGGTATGTTGACAAACCTTTTTGGATGCTTAACTCTGCATGCAGTTGCACAGTGAACTGTACAGCCAAGTAAAATGATGAAACTCCCCACCAGGCCGAGGTATAGGGGTGGTCCAATTTCATAGCTGAAGAGATAACAGCTAAAATTGGCTACTGTCTTGCCTTTTTCTCACATTTACCTATTAATGAGTGTTTTTAAAAGACCATCTTACCTCAGCTTTGATGGATCTGCTTTGCTGTGTAAAAAAAGCTGCTGTCACTCTGTTTATGTATAAACAATAACCAGCCACGTTGTGATACACCTGCATGAGGGAAAGCCGATGACACATGGGAAAAAAAAGAAACAAGACGGAGCAGTGAGTGGATGTTCTGCTTTCACAACAGCTGAGGCTTTGTAAATGCAAACAAGTCATACTCACAGCCGACCGGATGGAGAGCAGACGCTGCCCTCACTCATCTGGTCTCCACCGATGTGTGTGCACTCTATTCCAAAAAACATGAGCACTGTGCCAGTCAAGCCAACAAATAGGCCTATCATCAGAGGCCCCCTGACTGCCTGGATGTGTGCTGATAACATACAAACGCACATCTGGGTCATAAATGCATTCATTCATGGCTAAAATAATCTGTGACTGATTTATATTTTAAATTCAATGAGCATTGGAAATCAAAGGAAATCAGTGATTATTTGTCAGTGTACCCACATTTGACTGTCCACAGCATCCTGAAGTCTACACAGTTCACCAGAGCAGTGGCGTCTTCATAGCAGTCTTTCCACAGGTCAGACCAGTACCAGGCTGTCGCCACTACAGAGGAACCCCCTTGACCCCCCAGCTGGGCCACCCTCCAGTGAGAAAATACAAAATGTGAATTAAACTGTTTAAATTTTGGCACTCATTTAGACATTACATTCCGCAGTCTTGTTTGCACTGCTTTACTTTAACCACAACCCTTCCCTCATTTTGCCCTCCTAGACCTTTTTGCCTACTACCAGTGGCCCATGAGCATCATGAGTATCATCAACACAACATGATAAAGAGTAGTATTACCACAACTACAAGGATACATTGTGAGTATGTCAAACACATATTCAGCACATTAAAGGGGCAGTCTATTGATTTAGTATTGTACTTCCATAAAGTTGGGGGGCTCACAAGAGACAGATTCCAAAAAAGAATGGTCAAAATTGAAGCAGCAGAGGCCGAGATATCTGGACTCTAGGTCCCTAGTTTTTGGGCCATGCTTTAAAAACTGTGGATCCTACATTTCCCATGATGCAACTCAATAGCATCTTTCATTAGACCCTCCCTTCTAAAAGCCCTCGTCTTTCAAACTCCACACCTCCAGTTGGTAATGCAGGTTTTCTGTTAAAAGAATTAAGTCTCAAGCCCAAACTGAGATTAACCCCGATGACATTAGCAAAAACAAAGACTCCAGGAAGTTACTGCACCCAGCCAAGAAACAGTCTGGCACATTACAGTAAATAAATAAATGAGATATAACAAGTTAATTAGTGAGGTTTAGAGGTGCTGGTAGGTGGATTTTGTTCCCTTTGGACAGAGCCAGGCTAGCTGTTTCTCCCTGTTTCCAATATTTATGCTAAGCTAAGCTAATCGTCTCCTGGATGTTGCTTCATATTTACCGGACAGAGATGTTAGTGGTATTGTTCTTCTCATCTAAATCTCTGCAAGAAAGCAAATAGGCTTATTTCCCAAATTGTTGAACTATTTTTAACCCTTTTAAGCCCAAGCCCAAAAGTGGATTTTTTTTTCTTTTACAGTAAAATTGTGATAAATTCTACTATCAGCAAGTGCTACATATCTTTGTTTTCAGCAAAAAATTAAGCTTTCATTTAATTAATTTCATTGTGTGTAAACATGGACAAAAAACTTTAAAACAGACTTTAATTTTTCACATTTTTATTCAAAAACTTGACGCAACACATATCCAAGCAATTAAGAAATCCTTAAATGTAGTGTGATAGACTGATGTTTTTTTTCTTTTTACATAATTTTTATGTGGTTTCCAGCAGAATTATCTATTATCCCTCCGAAAAATTGGATTTCAGCCACTTTCAATTTCAACATAATTTATCATAAGTTTGCTTGAAATTGGTCTTGCTTAAATTCAGAGATCCTCAAACCAAGTTTTAAATTATTTTTTCACCACATCCAAAAGCTGTTTCAAATTCTTACCACAACACAATAAAATGGTATCATCTGCAAATGAAATCACATTTATTGCATGCATAGGATCATGCACATTTACACAAACAGGTTGACATTTCAGCTGAAATCACTTTTGATGACACATTTGTGATGTTCGTAATCAGATTAGTCATTTCCATGAAATTTCACGGATTCTTAGATTTTATTATTTAAGCTATTATCTTCAGTCAAGACACTTCTCCCTGCAGTTTACCATGTTGACATGCATCAGGTGCATTCTTGTATTTGTTTCTTCTAACTCTTATTTGCCTACCTCCAGGCCCAGGATCTGAGCCAGTCTCCTCCACATCCCTTCAGTTTGGTAAATAGAACAGCCTTCAGCAATTAAGTACAAATAGTTACTGAGATGTTTAGACATTGTAGCATTTGTGTTTTGAATGTGTCTACAATACTGCATTTGTAAAGTTAGTAGTCTCTTGCTAATAGTGCCTTAAATTAAACTGGAAAAGCAGAGCCAATAATGCCAGATGTGAAGGTCTTTAATGCCTCCCTACCTTGTAAAGGAAGTAGTGCACCAGTGATTCAGGAAAATAAAAGCCACAAGGCTTTCACTTCAGATTAAAACTGTAGAATTCCAGTCCTCTTACAGCGGCTGCTCGTGTATTTGGCTGAAGGTTTGAATAACAGCAAAGCAGACACTGCTTACTGTCAACCAGACTTGATCACCTGGTGGAGTTTTATTTGTTGTCTAAAAGGCTACTATTGGAAATGAATGGGTACCTTAGTTACATGTTATATTGGATGAATATATATTGTGTCTAGTGAGAGGCTATATTTGTCACGTTATAGATGGTAAAAATTAACCACAGGCAGCAATAACTTTACACAAATCAATTCAGTGAAATAGATTTCTCAAAACAAGGACACAATTTTTAATACAAAACTGAATTTGCTTTTTGCAACAGATTCATAAATTGAATGGAAAAGCTTCAGATCTCCCGTTAATCACTTTCATTAATATTTGTCCTTTACATAATGACCCACATTTATTCAAATGTAAGTGTTTTTGATGAACGGTGTAGTCTCACTCCTTGAACGGCCTGACAACGACGACAATGTTAATACGCTGGACCTCGATGAGAGGCCGGACTCCGACTCCGACCCCAGTCCTGCTCCTGACTTCGACCCTGCAGACCTGGTGGTTTGCGCCGTCTTCGATGACTGGCCTGACTTGCTGGATACGTCTGAGCGCTCAGACTTGGACGACAGTTCGGACACAGAGGACACTTTGGTCTTGGCGGTGAACTGAGACACTGTGGACTGAGCTGTGGTGATCTTGTTTTGCTCGGGGTCTGGTAGTGGCTGGAGGTTCATTACTCTGGAGAGAGAGACACATTATTGACAATGCTGCTGAATCCCTCTTACTTTAAAAACCTTAAAAATCTAGCTGAAACACATTTTCTCTTTATATGAGCAGCTGTGGCCATTGTAATCACTCCATGTATGCAGGCACGTAGCAAGGAATGTAAAGATACCAAGGTCCTGAGTCCAACTTCCCCTAATGCACCAAAAAATGTTTTTAAATATTTTAGATTTCTCATATTTTACCTGTTCAGTCAAAAACTATTCAATTATGTTTTTGGCATTTTTTTCTCAGCATGAAGTAAATTATAACTTATAACTTAACTTAATTTGTCCAATACTTTGGTTTACGTTCAAACACCTGCAAAACTAATGACATTCCCATAATCCTCAGCTATACTTTGCATTTTGTGCCAATTAGCAAATATTAGCATGCTAACACGCTAACCTGAGATGGCGATGGTAAACATCAATGTATTTCTTGTAAACAAGCAGTAAATACAACACTGACAGATTACAGTAAGTCAACATGGCAGAACATTAGCAAACACTTGCCTATTTACACATCCAGAAGGCACAGAACATTATGGTTCATTTGGAGCGGTGTTTGTGTCCACCTGGTGAATGCAAGCCCAATATTCACTCCTTTAAGCTCTGTTTTTGTTCTCTACCAACTCTTGAGAAAAATGTCTGGCTCTTTAGCTGCTAAATGCTCCACTATGTTCACCAGGTAGTCGTGGGTTTTTACAGCTTTGTGGCTGAAAACTACGCCTATGAGAGCTGTGAGACTGATGCAAAACAGCAAGGTAAAACCAAAACTATGAGCTGAAAGATGCTGAAACACTCTGTAGAGTTGGGTGATAATTCACTGTGGGTTCGTCACTATGAGTAACTCCTTTTATGTACAAGTAGTCATGCAATCTATCGTTAATATAAAGATAATAATTAAATTGCTGCTTTGAGTATGTGGATGCTTGGAAGGGTTTTGTTTCAATGCGAGGTTGACTGGTGGCCTAGATGATGTGTAAGGTCAGGTTGTCAATCAAGTTAGACATCAGTTATGTTACTATAAAATCTGCTTGCCAGGATGCGTTCTGCACCTCTGTCACTATCAGCAGCAGGATGTCTCAAAAATGTATGAGCAGATTTCCATCCAATTGGGTGTCAGAGAGGCTTTGTGTAATGGAGTATAAGGGTAAATTTGAAAAATTGTATCATGAGTGTAAGAGTATGCTGCAGAAGTGGTCAGCACTGGTGTAGATTTATGCTCTCTGAGCTCCTTCTAGTGTTGAAATTGATCCATAGCATGCTGTTTTTTTCTTTCCTCATTTAATCAAGAAAGCTTTTAAAACACCAGACCTCTGTTTGTTTACACCAATGGCTTTAGGGTTATATTACACAGTGAGAGGGAGAACATCTCCCACCTTTAAACTGCTCAACACAAACAGAGCCTCATGCATTTTGGATAATAAGTAATTCCACTTGAGCACATGGGACGCTGGTATTTATTGAGGAAGTGGAGTTATTTTCTCACATCCCCTGAGAGGACAACAACATGTGTTTGCACTCACATGTCCTCATTTCCACAGAGTGCCGTACACACCGACCACAGATAGAAGAATCCACCAGTCATGTGAATGGTCGAGCCGACCCAGCCGAGGAACAGTGGTGTGCCAAGGTCATACCTGTTGGTGTTAAAACAGAGAGACTGTGATCTTAAAATTTAAAGATTCATGTTTTATTAAAGTCATTCCTGTAGAAACAGGTTAAATAGTTACATTTAAGCCTGTTACTTACTTCAGTCCATCAAAGTTAGGGTTGAAGTATTCTACTGAGACATACTGTGCATAAACAGCATACCCACATGTGGACAGCAAACCTGAAGAGAAATCATGTTGAGCAACATGGGATTTAGGGATTACTATTGGTGCTTTCTAAAAATATTTGTAACATGTAATTAGTATTATAAACCTATTCATTGTTCATTTTTTTCCAGCTAGAACAGTCTTAAAAAGTAAAAAAACTGTATTGTTAACTATGTAATGTAGCCTTTAATAATAGAATACGACATTAACTCTATATCTGTGTTTCCCAACATGTGGGTCAGGACCCTCAAAGAGGTCACATTGTAAATCTGAGGGGTCACAAAATGATTAGCAAGGTGGCTTTTTTTTTTTTAGGTTTTCATCTAATCCTTTTAATTGCTGTGTAATTTTACCTCCAGGCCTGAATACAAACTACAGCTGAGACTCATGTTATTAGTTTTGCGGGTATTTGGTCATAAACCAAAGTATTGGACAGCAGTTAAAATTTTGATCTGATAAAGGCGCTAGAAGTTAAGACTTCTGACTTTGCCATCCCTAGAGTCATGCTGCTAGCATGGCTAGAAATTTGCGATAAGTGGCCTGGGGACAAACCACTAGGGAAGACACTCATCTTTCCCCAGATATAGATTTTTCACATTGTTATAAATATAAGAAAATCAAGTTTATGTTTTCCAAACTAATGTAAAGTCCACTTAAATCTCCTGTGCAGAATTCCAAAAACACAAGCACAAAAAGATGGACATTTACAAATGGCAGCATTTACTGCATGTAGGCAACACCTAGACATCCACCAGAATCCACAGATAATTAAAAAGCAGTATTTCAGTGTTGCTCAGATGCCTGGTTGGATGATTTCAAGTCATAAAAGTACAAACTGAATGGAAACTGTATTGTCTAAAATGAATGATAAAATGGTAGTATAATCATGGGGCTACAATTTTTATTTGAATGGCCGCACATATTCTACTCTTTACATGCACAGCTTGTACATAGATTTGCTGCCTAAAACTAGACATTACCGCTGATTATGTGGCACCATCCGCCGGTGTAGATTTTCTTGTACTTTGACCGATCTTTACCTCCAATGAAGGTGCACTCCATACCCATCAGACTTAGCACAAACCCCAGCATGCCCAGGGTAAGAGCTGCCATCAGCAGGCCTCGCACTATCTGGATGGAGCCTGGAGTCACACAACAAGACACAAATAGACATTAATGAGAGTCTAGATGTCAGTGGAGCTCATGACTGAATAGTTGAGACACTAGGTTTGTTAGATAAGGTGGAAAATGTGTTACCTACCCTCCACAGACCAGAGCACAGGGAAGTCGTGACAGTTGGTGACAGCAGTTGAGTCTGTAAAGCAGGATCTCCACAGGCTGGACCAGTACCAGGCCACCTTAATTATGGCGGAGCCCCCCATTCCCCCTATAGAGGTGATCTTCCAGCCCTCCATGGCCATGGTGCAGGCCACAAAGATCCAGCCCAAAACTGTCATCAGGAAACCCCAGATCTGGACCACACGAATATGCATCTCGGGGCTTCTCGTGAGTTGATCTATCTAGATTTCTGATCCAAGGAAACTTTTGTAGCTTTTGTCTTTTCAAGCTTCTATTTCTAATCCTTGATCACTCATCCACGATCCAATTTTGATGCTTTTCTTTTCTTTTTTGTTTTGACTTCAAATGGCCGTCCCTTATTCATACAGAAGATAGGAACATCCTGAGCCGAATGTCTACTTTTCATCCAAATTCAAACAGATGTCAAAGTGGCCACCTACTCAGCTGCTCTTCTCAGAGAAAGAAGAGGACGAGTGCATCACAGGTACAAATCAGAGGTGTGCTGTTGTTTTCCAGGTATTTCTGTACATGTGGGTGAGAGACAACAGTCACTCAAGTTCCCATGGGCCACAGTGGAATCTGGACCGAGAGTGCTCACCTAAGCATTTATCTCAAATTACCAAAGCAACTTCATGCCCCTATTAGACTTTCCCTCATGTGCAGATTATATTATTATTATATTTCACTTTCTTGAAACAATGTTGGTAAATAATCTTGCAATTACTGGCACTGTAAAGTCAGTTAATGCTCAATATATTAGGCAAATTGATAGTCAAATATCCTGAAAATTTTAATTTTTGAAACTTGATATGAATAATGCCTTGTTAAAGGAGTATTCCAGCAATTTTGTATTGCACTTCCATAAAATTCAGGGGCTCATAAAGGTAGATTAAAAGACAAAAGGTCAAAATTAAAGCAACAGAGGCCAAGATATCCTGACGTTTTTGGGATAAGCTCCAAAAACACCAGATCCTACATTTCCCACAATGCAATTCAATAGCATCTTTCATTTGACCCTCCCTGCCTCCTAAATGCCCACATCTGTCAAACTCCACACCTCCAGTTGGTAATGCAGGCTTTCTGTTAAAAAATGTAAGTCTCAAGCCCACACTGAGATAACCCTGATGACATCATCAAATCTTGAAAAAATTTGATTGGATCACTCAAAAGTGGGCATGGCTTTGCAAATACAGCACTGTACAGAGCTGTATGGACCTCTAGAAGACTGTTGGCGTCCACCCACACCTCCATCCCTTGCTTTTTTAGACCAGGAGGTAGAGGATGAGGGAGAAATGAATAAATTGACACATAATCACACTCTTGCTATGATATTTCTACTATCTACTACAACCTATGAGCAGATGGTCAAGGCTGGTTTTACATGATGGCTGGGCAGGTAGTTACCTCACATCACATTTGATTGGACACATTTATGTACATGCCCCCAAGTTCAAGATGAGTCAGAAATATTATAATATTCTACAGGAAGAGAAAAGAAAGGGATTTGGTATAAAAATATGTTTGGCATACAACAAGAGATAACTGAAAAATAAACACAGGGAGACATAATTAGAACTTGGAAATGTATTTTTTATTTCACTATCTTTAAAAAGTTCCACAAGCCACACAAGACATTATACCACAGTTTTTACAGGGTGAATAGTACTCCTTGTGACAAGTAAACTGAATGTCCTGTATAAAATTGGCGGAGTGCCCCTTTAAATTGACAACAATCTGGAGCCCTTAAAATTAACTGATGAATCACAAATATCTCTCAGTTCACATGTACATGTTACATCCTTATTTATTTCTAATTTCAGCATATATATGACAGATGTACAATTATATCACATTGCTTGAGATCTGACCAAAAACAGTATACATTTCTGCATTCTGCATTATCATGACCATTACATGTTCCATGAAATATGTAACAACACTGCTGCTATGACCTAAGCTGCTTGAAGCATCACTCTCGACTTTGCCTTGGGCTTTAAGCTGCTAGTTATTAATAATTTTACCAAGACCTTACTATGACTGTGGGTCTCACAATTACAGCATACCGTCTTTGTGCTGTTATAATTAGAGTTAAATCTGAGGTAATGAGAGTTAGGGGGAGTGATGAATGTTCGGGTGGGATGAAAGAGCTCCTCTTTGTTTCTCAGTCCTCTCGGCTTATGACAAAGTTATTGGTAGTGGTAGGGAGATATTGGAAATGGTGGACCGCTGGGTAGCCTTAATTTGTTTGGTGAGGGTGGCTTTAATTAGCATGACAGTAAAAAAAAAAAGAACAAAAAATGAACAAAGGAATACTTATGTGACCCAAGCTGCCCAGGCTTTAAAGAAGCTGCAACAACATAACAGCAAATAACAAATCGAGTCAAAGTTATTATAGTTAGTTATTATATTTTGCTCATGTGGTCTCTTAACAGTCAAGCTCAAAGGACACAATTTCAGCTGTTACATATTGTGAATTTCTTTTTGCATGTCAGCCATTAATGTGCATTATTCTACTCTCTGGTGGTGTGATTGCAGTAATGGGTGGAGGGACATGGCTCTGTGCTCTCAGACCCCAGAGGTCAATAAATAGGTAAGTGGTTCCCATCTTTTTTTGCTTGTGACCCCTTAATACAAAGCAATGTCTTCTTGCAACACCTCATTAGCCTGAGGACATAAAACTATACAATTAACATATTAGGCAAGCACTATCACATTTTCTCCTTTCTTATTTTTATTTAATTCATTGGCAACAATTCACTACACACATGAATGTTTCAGGTGTGTGTGTGTGTGTACTAGTAGCATTCCTTACCTTTGTTGCATAAAACAAAAAGTATTTCACACGGATAAAAGCAAAGATTACAGAATAATCCAAAAAAAATAAACAACTGTGTGTAGCAGAATTGTGTACAGACATGGTCCCCAGAGGATGAATCCTACTGACTTTTTGATCCCCTGACTTGTTATGTAGTGCCACCAACAGGTCAAACTCTTCACTTATCCAAAGAAATATCTCAACATCAACTGAATGATTGGCATAACATTTTTACAGTATTTCACATGAAAAAAAGCAAAGAGTAGAGAATAGTCCGAAATATAAACATAACTTGGTTTAACAGAATAAATTATTTTCTCATAACTGTTAAGATAATCTCACAACTCCTTAAATGAATTCCACTTGTCTAGGTTAGATGCTCTTTAAGAGGAGCACACTGTGAAATTGAAGGGTACTGCACAGTTTATATCATTTTATTTTACAGGTAGGATGTTTAAGAATCTCAGAATACACCAACAGACATAACAGAGACTATTTAGAAATGATTAGATAGCTAAAGCACTGTGAAGAAATGTATTTTCAAATGATGCTTTAAGGACTTCTTTCTCTTTGTGTCAGATACCGTGGAGAGGACTCAAGAGCAGACAGCAAGGAAGTTAGATATAAGGAAGCTTTAATAGCAAAGTCAGGGCAGGCCAAGGTTGAAATCCAGAAGATCAAGCAGCGTGGCAGAGGTACCGATAAGGACTAGGCTGAATCCGGGTCATCTATGAAAAACAAGGCAAGGTCAATAACAGATCAGAAACAGGGCTTGAGTAAGGCTTGAGAGATTTGCAAGAAACACAAGACAATCTGGCACTGAACAAAGGAAGGAGACTGGATAAAGTAGGGAAGTGGCTGATGAGGAAACCAGGGGCAGGTGCATAATGGGAAACAGGTGTGCCTGATCAAACAGATCCCAGGTCTGGGAACTAAACTGGCACGACAGGAAGTGATACAAAATAAAATACACACAAGGACTAACGGCACATTTGAGGTATTACTTGTAACCATCAACAACTCAATTTGGATATAACTATTGTGTGCTGTCATATATTTTGAAATTTTTGAGAAAATCATTTAAAAAGTATAAGCTAGAGGTAAAGGTTTTAACATCCCTATAAGTAATGCAGACATTAGACAGTACAATACCACCATTATATCAGAGAGCATTCTGCAGAGCCCGGGACACCTGACACTTGTTTACGGATGCAAGGCGCCGGAAAGCACAGGGCAACCGCTCTCTGCCAGCTGGTTCAAGTATCCAACCTCTGGGCCAGGAGGTTTTGCGTAACATAGCCTGGGGTTCCTATTGATAATAATTCCTAGGTGGAGATGGATGGCTGATAGGAGGGGAAACCTCCGGTCGGGCTTCCAACTTTGCATAGCCATCTCTGGGGTCAGACGTGACCTAGTGACCCTTGGAGGTCAGATCGGTCTAGGCCAAGAAAACCAGAAAGGCCTTCATATGATCCATTTTTCTGCTTGAGAAATATAAACTGATGCAGCTGTCAACTGACGGTGTCCTCTATTTCCAACAAGATTAACTGGAATTACATCATAGCTAAACAGATTTTAAAAAGTAATCTATTTTATTGTTACTTATTAAAATAATATTTGGTCACATTTACAGGATTTTGTTCCAAAACAGCTTATAGCTTATAATGTGTCTAATA
Organism: Maccullochella peelii; assembly: GCA_002120245.1. Lineage (NCBI taxonomy): Eukaryota > Metazoa > Chordata > Actinopteri > Centrarchiformes > Percichthyidae > Maccullochella > Maccullochella peelii. The sequence continues at coordinate 78,558 of LKNJ01000828.1, forward strand.
ATAAAAACACATTGGAAATGAAGTGAAAACAGCTAATTCTATGAAAACAGAGCTGCTTTAAATGTTGTTACCTTTTGTGGAAAAATACAAAGATTCATGTTTATAACCAATGAAAAGCAAAACCATCTTATTCATATAACATAAACTCTAGCAGGGAGCTCACACAAAAGGTGTACTTGCTATCTGTGTAACATCTTCTAGTTCTAATGGAAAGAAAAGCTAGGAAAATGCTTTAAAATATATTGCAGACTCCTTTAAATATTGATGTCCAATTGGCCTTTGACTCAAGAATTGTAAAATAGACATTGTCCATTCTATGTGAGACAGACAGGAAAGGCCAGCTTGTTGAAGGTGACCGGAGAGTTTGAACGGTGTTTTGTGCCAAATCAAATTTCCTGCCCTAAAAGAAAAGCAAGCTTATCTTTTACATACGGACCATTGACAGAAATGTCCCAAAAAGCAGCCATATTTAAAGAAGACTTAAAATCAATAAAATATATAAATTGTCATATGAATGACTCTTTCCAGCAATTATTTTAACAGAGTTGAGCACAGAAGTTCATAAAAGTGAATGCTGTTCTTGGATTTTACTGGTGACCACAAACTATTATGATAAATTCCACAATCAACTCATATAACAACAAGAGGGTCCAATTTCACACATAGGCATTTTTTCCAAACTGCCTCGACGACTCCCCTGGTTCCTTGTGGAGGCTGTTTACTGTCTTGCTGTTATTGTTGCGTGCTGTCAGAAATGATGCAGCTCTACTGTAGGAGTATTCAGCTCTGCAAAAAGAAAAAAAAAAAGAAGGACAAGAAATGAAGCCCTAAAAAAACAAAAACGCACCGTATGTTTTGATCCCAAGTCAATCAAATCAGTCAAGCACCCTTTGACATATGACTTAAGTAGAACAAGAATTGAGGAGAAACGTCATTTTAAAGTAGGGCTGCAATGCTAAAATGTTCTCTGTAGATAATAAATAACACCTGCTAAACAGCAAGAGAGCCTTAAAGTGGTTCCTGTTATTTCATTTCTCTCAAAGTAACTTGAATGAGAGCATATATTTGAGGATTTTGCTGGACAATGGTGGACAGTAATACAATTCCTGAATATGAATATAAGTGGTCAACAATCAAATTTCTGGCACCAAATCTTGCTTGATTTTTATTCATGTCGTCCCTCCTTTCTATTCATCTTAGCTTTCTTGCTATCCACAATATAAAAAGAACAAGAGTCTACAGCCATGCTAGTGGCCCTGTAAGGCCGTACTTAGGCACAGCAAAATGCTAACGTCAGCATGCTAACATCACAATGACAATGCTAACATGCTGATGTTTAGCAGGTATAACGTTTGCCATGTTCACTATCTTAGTTTAGCATGCTAACATTTGCAAATTAGCACATTAGAATGCTAACATGCAATATTGTGGTCATATTGGACAAATTAAAAAATTGACCTGATGATGGCGCTAGATGACGAGGGATCACCAAAGTTATTACAGTTAATCACATGAGCACCGTGAATGACTGTACAAAACTTCATGGCAATCCATCCCATGGTTGTTGAGATAATTCAGTCTGGACCAACATGGTGGACTGACCAACTGACTGACATTGCCATCCCGGGCGGCTGTGGCACAGAGGGTAGCGTGGTTGTCCATCAACCCCAGGGTTGGTGGTTCGATCCCAGCTTCTCCTGTCCACATGTTGAAGTGTCCTTGGGCAAGGCACTGAACCCTAAGTCTGGTGGAGGTCAGCATGGCAGCTGTGTCCCCATTGGTGTGTGAATGTGTGTGTGAATGGGTGAATTAGACTACTGTTAGAGCTTAGATTACTGTTACAGCGCTTTGGGAACGGTTGAAAAGCGCTATATAAGTAAAAGTCCATTTACCATATCCCTAGAGCCACGCGACAGAATGTGTTGATCTGCATTTCAGACGTGATTTAAAGTCCAGCTGCCATGACAAAGTGGTCAGCCATCAAATCTCTGGAAACCACATGTATCCTAACTGGCCTGGGACCAAATCCTGCTAAGTATTTCTTTATATCTTCTCTCTTTCTACTCCTCTTGGCTTTCTCGCTTTATCAGCGGTATAAGCATAAGCTAAGCAGCACTGACTGTTCACAAAATTATGACCAAGGATGTCACCAAAAGAGAAGGTTGGCATTCTTTGCCTGATGCAACACTTCCCTATAGGTGCCCTCAATCAAGGTGACTTTCACTTCGAAAAGGTCCTTATTACTCGACTGTAACAAAGGAAACATTCAGCCGTCAACGGCTGCATAACTAATCAAAATGACGATCATACAATTTGCCTTGTAGGTTCAGCAATTATGAGACAAGATGTTGAGAGAAATTACTGGATGTTTTTGACTGTAAGCATCTCTCCATTGCAGTTAAAGTAATTATTTAAATTGCCTTATTGAGTTAGCAACTCAGTGCAGTTTAGATTCTGTCCAAATCAGATTTCCTCTAAGCTCTTGTTGCTGATGACAGATGTGGGATCACATTGTTAGCATCCAGCATGTCAGACAAATCAAGCAGCTTGCCTGATACTGAAGCCTTCAGACAGGGAGAGACAGAAGATAAGTCCTCCGAGAGTACACAGCACAGATCCAGACCAGCCAATGAAGAGAGCTGCTCCCAGCTCAAACCTGAAGGGTTGGAGTGAAAAACAAAAAGACATTTATGACTGGAATTCCTTTCATCTGAATTTGGTTTTGATCTGCTGTCAAAGAAATGGTTCTTTTAATCCTGAATACTTACTTCTGGGCAACAAAGAAGGGGTCAAAGAAGTCAGTTGTGATCCTGTGAGCGTATATGGAGCACGCAGTCATGCAGCAGAGGCCTGTGGAGGGAAATAAAAGGATTTCTACTTCAAATTCTGACTGAAATCAAAGCAGAAAGAGCTGATAATGTAAGAGAAAGATAAGCAACGTGGGTTTTACCGCTAAGAATGAATTGGAAGCCAGAGAGGACGGTCAGGCGAGCCTTGGTGGTCTCCGAGCCTCCTATTTTTGTGCACTTCATTCCTACCAAGGCGAGGATGGCACCAAAGAAACCCAGACATACGGCAGCAATCATCAGACCCCGACACACCTGGATATAGGCTTCATGACGAAGGGAGAGAGTGTGTTAAACTAGTGGTTCCTTATGTTTTTGGCTTGCGATCCCTAAAATTGACCCCTTGTCACAGGTTATGGGCTTAATGTGGTCATGGGCTGTGAGAAGTGGCTGTTCCTGGCTGTCTCATGTTAAGAACATTTAAAGGCCCATTTAAAGTAAAAGTTAGATGTTTGACATGCTTATTCATTTTCTTGCAGAGTTAGATAAGTAAATTGATTCCCCTCATGTTTGTACACTAAATGTGAAGCTACAGCTACATCAATCTTCTCATCTAACTCAAGGCAAGAAAGTGATAAAGTGTATTTTCCAAAATGTCAAACTATTCCTTTAAATCTTTTTAGAAGCCTTAAGAGGTGAAAGAATCCAGTATTCCACTTACTTCAACCATTTCTAGAATCTAGAGGAGGTTAAAGTGGCTAATTACAATTTTTTGTACAGTATGTGAAAGTTGTCGTTCGTAGTGACAAACCCACTGAGAATTCACCCGACTGCGGGTCCCCTCAGATCTATGGAGCTTTATAGCGTCTTTTGGCTCGTTGTTTTGGTTTTTCAGGTTTGTAACTTTACTGTTTTGGTTCACTTCTCTGCTCTCATAGTGCCGTTTTTAGAGGCAGCAGGCAGCTGTTTTCAGCGTTAAAGCTCTAATAAACCCACAGTACCCTACCTGTCCAGCACCAAACAGCAGACAGAGAACATAAAGAGCCAGATATTATTATATATTTGGTAGAAACCAAAACAGAGCTAAAAGAGAGTGAATGTTGGACTTGCATTCACCAGGTGGACACAAACAACTGAAGTCCAGCTGAATGATAATGTTGCTCTGTGTCTACTGGATGTGTAAATAGTGTAAAACTGTTTGGTTCAGGTTTAAAGTTATAGTTTAGAGTCCAGAGGAGGTGATAAAATCCAGTATTTCACAAGAAAAAAGCTTTAAAATTAGCAATTAGATTTTTTCTTTTGCTTATGCTTTTAACAATCTGGTGATCCCTCAGATTTATCTTGGGACCTTTTGGGGATTGCTGCCTTAAACCAAAGACTAGGAGGATAAGGACAGGAGTTTAAAAAGAGTTTAAATTTGTGCTGCAGAGCGCAACACTTATATGAAATACATGTTTTCCCAACAGCAAGTGACAACAGATCGTGAACCTGAACAAATGTCTTAAATTACCTCAAGACATTAGAATTAGAACAGCAACAGAATTAGAAGCAATGCCTTTCCTTATTGTTACTAGCAAGTAATGAGAAGTGACCTCTGTATGACTGTATGACTTTCTCAGATTGCTTCATTCGGACACATTAGGAGGTCGTATCATTCCAGCTCAGCTCATTTGCTGAAATATGCCTCTGGTGGCCTTTAACTTTAAATGTTGTGGTTGTTTGGGGCCTGAAGCCAGAGTCAGAAAAGGAAATATCAAGTTCCAAATGCACGTGTTTACAATGGTTGTCATTCATCCAAAAACAACAGGTGTCAAAGATTTTGGGCATCAGTGCTTCGGTCAGATGGATAGTTGCAGATGCACAGTTCCTCCGAAACATGCACAGAGATAGATATATTTCTATCTCTGCTCTCTGACCTCAGAGAGACAACATCATACACTGCTACAGCAACCACAATCATCTCAGAACTCACCATCCAGAGCCAGCATTGAAGGAAAGTCCTTGCAGTTGGACACGCCAGTGGAATCAGTCACACATGTTTTCCATAGGTTGGACCAGAAGGTAGCTGTGGTGATGACTGTCCCGTCCACAGAGGACACCTTCCAGTAGTCTGTAGGCAGGGTGGACGACACCAAGATCCACCCCGAGATGGTCAGGAGGAAGGCAACGATCTCTGTTGCCATGTTGCCCATTTTTCCTGTGGCTTGGAGGTCCGGACTGGGACAGGACAGAGATCTTTCCCTCAGCAGTGACAGAGAGGAGGTGGGAGGGTCGGTCAAGGACAGGTGCGTCAGCGTTGGCTGTTCTGCAGAATTTTGCTTCTCCTTCACCTGTTCAGTCAAGCATCTACGCCTGGGAACCAATACTTTTACGTGCATATAATTCACTGACACACAATCAATGGTTGTATATTGTGGTTGTGTGTGGTGGTGGGAGGGTGCGGGGGTGCACACACTAGTCATCACTCTACACAGTCTGCAAGGGGATCTGCAGGAGGAGGAAGTCTTTAATTGAAAGGATCTGAAAAGTCTTTGACAGAGAAGGAACACAAGATGAGGAACAGAGATTGGAGAGATTTGTATGGTGGACTGACGGTGGAATGAATGAACGATGTGTTTTTTGTATTCTTCTTTCATTAGTTCATTAGTATTCTTCTTTTTTTAGTTCATTCATAAGGTTTGGATTTGTAGCACCTTATCACAATACTGCACCAGAATTTAGCAATCCACTACTTCTATCTATTCTATGCTGGTTTTATATCATTATAGCTCCATCAAGTGGCAGAAAGGAGGAGAAATGTTTCTGGAAGTGCATTTCCTCGGTCAATCAATCCACCACGTGTTGGATAGATTGCCATGACATTTTGTAATTATGCATGATCCCATAACTTTTCATTTAGCACCATCATCAGGTCAAATTTTTAATTTGGCCAATAGGCTACCTTGGTTTATGACCCAATAACTGTAAAAATAATGATATTCCCATGAAGGTGATAAACGTTATACCTGCTTAGCATCAACATGTTAGCATTATGCCCCACAGTCTGACAGAGCTGCTAGCATGGCTGTAAACTCTTAGTATTGTTTCCTTTTTTTCAGCAGCTTTGGTCAAAGTGTATTTGTACTACTACCAACTGGAATGGCAGAAGCTGGACATTTAAACAATTTTAAACAATTTTTTTACTTTTACCAATGTATTTTGACATTTTTGTATTAAGCAATAAAACATACCCTCGGGGGTTTTGCTGCTATCTTTACTTGGTCTGGTAGGACCTGTAGCTAATGGTGACTAATGTTAGCAAACCTTAGATAGATATTGCTGTTTAACTGACATTCTGCTGACTTTATGACTCTTCTCTTCTTGTGCAACTGTGTTTTGCTACTTGATATTGCACTGTAATTGTCACTTGTGACCACAGTGGTCATTGTTCAGCAAAAGTTACGTAAAGTCTTGCTTTAACGTGTTATAGCATGCCTCAGGTTGGTGTCTGCATTTGGCCCATTGTAGCTGGTAGTTTATTGGTAATTGTGATAGAAATATATAAAATAATTCAGCTTCACACCACTAGTTGCAGTGGTGGAAGGAGTATTCAGAACATTTTACATAAGTAGAAGTAGCAATACCACACTATAAAAATACTCCATTACAAGTAAAATGTCTGTATTTAAAATAGTATTTAAGTAAAAGCACAGAAGTATTGTCAGCAGAATGTACTAAAAAGTGAAAGCATTCCCTACGCAGATTGGCCTCTGTTAGTGTTAAATTATTATATTTTTGGGTCATTGTTAATGATGCATTCACATGTAAGCAGTACTTTGATGTTGTAACTGGTCGTCTCGGAGCTCATTTTAGCTGCTATAAAGCAACTGTTGGGTGCTTTAATCCATAATAACTAGTCAAAAATTGATATATGATCAGTTGTTGGTAATGTCTTAATCTGAAAACTGTTAAATAAATGTAGTGGAATGAAAAATACAATACTTCACTCTGAAATATAGTGAAGTCAATTAGCATGAAATGGAAATACTTCAGTAAAATACAAGTTCATCAAAATGTTTTATGCTTTATGAACAGTACAGTACAGATTATGTTTGTGGTTGTTATGTTTGTGTTCTCTGTGAATTTTAATCTCAGTGTTGTCATATTCTGTTCTGTTCTAGTGCCCTTTTTGTCTTAACAGCACACTTTGTGATTAAGTTGGCATTGTTTAACTGTGACTGTAGGATAACATGATTTAACTTAATACTGTATTATATTATATATTATATATTGTCATTAAAAGTAAGATGACCAGAAACAAACCAGAGAAGCCAAAGTAAAAAAAAATAAAAACCCTGTGGGCTGAGTTGCTGTATGATATGACAACATTTAGTGGAGAGACAAGCTAATTACAGATCAAGTGGCTTCTTGTGTGTCCTGTGTCAGCTGACTAAGGGCTGCCGAGCAACTATTACAGTAGAACAACAGGATTGGACTTTGAGCAATTCATTTTAAATGGGGAGGAGGGAGAGAGAGGAAGTGTGATGGTTAGAAAGGGCAAAGATGGACAGGAAGGCAAGTCAGAGGAAAGACGTAATGGTGAAGGAAAGTAAGTCAACAAGTCATCGTAGGGGCAGTCATGATTTTACAAGTAAATATGTGACATGTTGACAAATGTGAATCAGCAAAATGAATGAGCACAATAAATCCACCTCGTTCATTGCAGAGCTTTTACAAACAAGGATTAGATCTAATCTCTCTTTGTAGAGAAAGACGGATTGTTTAATTTCCCAAAACATTTCCAGACACTATTGTACTGTAGCTGCCCCCACTTTCCCTGATCCCAGGTGTTTTACTGTCGGTAAATGACAATGAGAAGGTGCTGAGATCATTGTTACCTAAATCCCTAGATAGCTGAAGCCTTGAAGGTTCGTTTCCATGGCCGCTGTTGCTGAGCAATCTCAGAGGTCCTAATCCTGTAAACCTGCTAATGAAAGGGGAGCAGCTGGAACAGGTCTGTGTTAACCTGTTGATGACATCCCATTAAGACCGTGATTGTGATACGTTGATGATCTTAACCTTTCCAGTGGCTGGCAAATCACAAATTGTTAATGCAGGACATAAGTAGATATCTTTCTTGATAACTTTTGAAACTTTTAGTGCAAATGATATTACAGATGAAGATAGTTGAATTGAACGGTTTACTCCATCTGATCCAAAACGGATGCGCTGTATAAACCTTGTAAACTGTTATTAAAATTAAACAAATTGAGCACTTCTTCCTTTGTGCACATTGAAGGGAGAAAATGTGTGGGAAAAAGATAGGCCTATCACACGGCTGCGATAGCATGGGAAAGGAGCGTTGATCCCCTGCAGATGAATGTTATTGGGCTGAGTTCAGCTGCTTGTAATAATCTCCTGCTGGCTTTTCTCCTTCAGCCCTTTTCCAAGTCAGTGCTAACTAAACATCAAAAGGAGGATAGTATGTGAGGTGTGAGGGCCATGGCCACTCCAGTCTGTTATCACTAGATTGTCAGTGAAAGGATAGTAGATTAGCTTGTTTATATGTGACTGGATTTCTTTGAAAGTTCCCTTGAACATTGAAATAGGAGAAGGAGAGTGAAGGAAGTTCAGTGCAGGGAGGAGAGGAGGGAGGTGTTTTTGTCCCTCTACTCTCCTCCAGGTCTTTTATTCCAGTGCAGGAAACACCTGCAGTGTGTCAGAGGGCATCTCTCATCTACAGCCTGCTCTTTATTTATAGGATATCCTTTCTGTGTGTAGCCTACATCACGTGTCTCTGTGTTTGTGTAAGGGACCAGAAAGACAGCGACAAACAGAGAGAAAGCAAACAAAAATAAGCATGAAGGGAAACTGAATGCAGTTATTTCCTTTTCCATGGACTAAGTATGATTACAAAACTGCCTAGCTCTCTCAAGTTGCTTTAAATCAAGTTACACATATTAGCATTGGCACACTACATTTCCCATTATCAACAGTGACACATTTTGCTTTGTCACCGTGAGATAAAGTCAGTCAGCAAGGCTTCAAAGCTCTGTGTGTGTGTGTGTGTGTGTGTGTGTGTGTGTGTGTGTGTGTGTGTGTGTGTGTGTGTAAAATAAAGAGACGAGGAACTGGAAATTTTGCTGAGTAATTCTACAGATCACACACACACCTTCGGCAATAATTAAACCGAATGTATTATATATGACCTTTTAATATATAATTCCATTAAGTAAAATTGAAACGTGTGTGTTGATTTCTGGTGTTTTTAAACTCCTACAAACACATTTTCTACCTTATTTGTGGAATAGTATTTTCAGGTTTTGCAGTTACATTAGACTTGTGGAAACAGTGTATTTCTATATCTTCACAAGGCTTTCACATTTTGTAAATTGTGACTGTAAATGTAGCCCCATTCTGACAATAAACCCAGCCCACGCCTTGCTCACATTCAGTAAATCAAAATAAATACGAATCAAATTAGTTTATGCTGAATGCAGTCAGTTTTAGGCGCTGTCAATATTCTAAGCCAATCGTGTGAGGGCAGAGCAGAGGTCAGAGCCAATAGTGCGTGGCGACCACTATTTTGAGTCAATCAGGAGTCTCCGGGGCGGGGCCATTCAACGTGCCTTTTTAATCTTTTTTGGTGCTGCCTGTTAACGAACACGTAAAACACATTGGGATCCTGAGCACCTCGGTGTAACATGTCTGTGCTCCGAAGTTACGACACATAACCTAGACCAGCAGTTTTCAATAGGAAAGTGAAAGTTGAAAGGAAACTACCGTGTGAGTGCGGACTACCATGGAAAAAGACAGTCGAGATGTCAAGACCAACCCGGCAGCGACGGCGAACCTTTTGTCCAGGATATTTTTCTGGTAAGTCGACAAAGCGTCCCCGGATGCTAAACACCGTTAGCTATCGTTAGCGGGCGATTTAAAATGTGCGACACGCACAGAGACGTTATGTTTGTTCACATTTAAAATGTTTCGCCTTACTTTCCGGTGACATGGACCTATCGGCAGGCAAGCGTAAACCTAAAGCAACTAGAAACGAGGTGTTGCGTTTGAGCGTTCAATACAATACCACTTTCCTGTTGGCTGATGAAAAGTTGTCTCACTTTGAGAAAATGCTTGCCGGTAAGTCTGCCCCCCCTCCTTGCCCCCTGACACACTTCCCTGCGTGTTTGTGCAATGATAGTTTCCTGTTGAATCATTGGCTCTGATGACTTACGTCTAATGGGAAAATTGGACACGTCTGCCATCTCTATCAAATGCGCACACCACACTCATTGCTACTTGCAACATAGCAGTATTGTTGACCTCCAGCACATCAGATCATGACCTATTGGTTTTCACACTTAATATTTATAGAGACACCCATGGGCCATTTGCTCACATTAATGCATCTGACAGATGTTCATGGCTGCAAGTGCACTTTGTGGTTCCCTTCTGAATAAAACCATGAACTGATACACTCTGCTCATCTCTCTGTTTGTCTTTCTCTGTCCAAACACGCAATTTTCCTCCTGACTCCTCTGGTTGTTTCTCCTTCAGGTGGCTCAATCCCTTGTTCCGCACCGGATACAAGCGCAGGCTGGAGGAAGATGACATGTATGAAGTGCTCAGGGAGGACAGGTCGGAGAGACTGGGACAGGATCTGCACAGGTAGAGAGGCCTTCACAATCATCTCTCAGCATGTGAATAACTAGCACAGTACACTATCACAAGTAGTTTAACATTTAGACTCACAACACATATCTATCAAAGCATGAACACATTTTCACTTGCCATTAAGTTGTATGGAGCCCCAATTCATGCTATCAACAGGTGTAAAAGTCTGGAACATGAATTCCAGGTATCTTAAATTCAAGTCACTTTAGTTTTGACTGCTCACAGTTGAAAGAAATCTTTAATTCCTTGAGATTAAAGATATCAAAATTATAATTTTTTTTTAGATCTACAAGTGTGACATTATCAGTTAAAATGCAGTTGTAGATCTCAAAGTGGAGCTATGACAACTCAAATCCAAACTAGAGATAACTTAAGTTTAAGATATCACAAGGAAGAGCTGTGCGTGTAATTAAAAGTAGTTTAGACCCAACAGCTCTTTTTGACACTTACGAATATATTTATAAATGTGTTGAATTATCGGTCTGACTTAACAAACCACTTCTGTAAATATCCAAACCAGCGTCAGAGGAGAGCAGTGATCTAAGATCATACAGGCTGTATTGTTGTGTGTGCATCAGGAGGTAAAAGATGTATTATTCTGAGCGGATATCTTGAGCTGCTGTCGATAGAACGGAGCGCCCCGGCTTCACCACAGATTCCTTGATGATGAGCTCCTTTCAATTCACAGCGCATCCTTGCTGCTGTTGTTGGCTGAACGGCCACTCCCGTTACTTAAAACCAAATAACCACATCGATGACTACATTTGCAAAGTGCCCCTCCCGCCCCCAAACACTTGGTCTAGGAAGAAGTTACAAAGCACTTTCAGACTAGTCCAGAGGCCTGTACTATGAAGCAGGATTTGGGGGTTAGTGAGGTAACTTCAAGTTTGACCCTGGGTTTTCAGGGTTACCACGGTTGTCATTGTTGTTGTACTTGTAAGATATGAAAGTAAGCCCTACTTACTGCTTTGTATTATGTTTTTATATATATATATATATATATATACACACACACACATTTTTTTTGCTCCCCAGTCCATTTTACACCACTGGGGTTGCAGCAGAAAGAATAAGGCTAAAATTTTCATACATGCCATAAGAATACATCTAAGCAACACATTCATTTAATGGAATACACAAATGTTATTCTAGTCAGATCTACTCGTGCCGTAATGATGGGACAGTGATATTATAAGCCTATTAACGCATTCACACAGTCGGCGATTTGTTTGCCAGCTGTGCTTCCTGCATTTGGCAGCTGCAGCAGTGTTGCTTTTAGCCTGGATGATGTGTTTAAATTCCTTCCCTAAATTCCTTAATGAAGCCAGATAACGAAAAGATCTCCTGGGTATGTTGAACTTGCTTCTGGTGGGAAGTTTCCCTGGAAAAGGAGAAGATAGGCTGACTACTTTTGTTTTTTTTTTTTTTTTTNCCCCCCCCCCCCCTCTCATCAATGTGAAACATGGAAGCAGAGTGTAGATCTTGTCTGTTAGTCACACATCCACACTCTTGAAAGATAAAATGGATACAACTGTGATAGCTTTCCACAGATTTCAAATCCCTTCTCAGAGTACTGTAAACATCGGTGCAGTGCTTTGGCATCTCATAAGCCTTCAAACACAGTATTCTGTTACTCAAACTGGACTTGCTGGATTGTATTTCAGTTTCTGACCGGTACCTGAAACAACACCGCCTCCACCAATGCTGTTTTAACACAGAGCTGTTTTCGCTCTGAATCCCCGCCAAAGGCTACAAACAACCCATAATGCAACACACTCTGTAAGGAGCAGGTGTTACACTGGCGCTCTCTTCATTAAAAAATATTATCTGCTGTTGTGAATATGCAATTGTCTAGTCCCTGAATACAGCACGACCCCCACTTTAATAAACATCATAGAGAAAAAAATAACGTTATATATTTGGGCCAATACGGTACTTTAAAATGTATTTAGAGGCATTGTACATTACTGATTCTGCTAGATTGTAATTAACATCTTAAGTGTGTGTGTCCCAAATAAGCAAACATTAGTCAAGTTTGAAAAAGTAAACATAACTTTTTGTAGCAGAAACATGTTGTTTTTCTGCTTTAATATCTTCCTCAAGTCAGCAATCATTTCAAGACCCCGCCTTGGACCTGAAAATGTTACTGTCAGTATTATGTTTCCTATAAAAACAAGTAGCAGTTCATAAAAAACAAGTTGCGTGGTAGGTGGTTGCAATAACGACCTTTGTCAACTCTCATGTCAAGCATTTACAGCATTATCATGAAGCTGCCGAACTTTGACATTGATTGACAACTGGAAAACTGTCTGCCAGGTTAATGATTAAATATATACATATAACTATGTTTTCCCAAAGTCCCGCCCACACCAGAACCAATCTTCTCTTCTTTTTGACATAAACCCCACATCAACTCAAAAGCTGCAAAAGGTGCACAGGTAGGGAAAAGAAGGCTTTTTGGCCAGTTATTTGCTGTAGAAATGTGGCCTTCACAGGATTTTACACGCATCTATTGATTTATTTAATTTTTTTTAAATGAACACACCATAAATGAGTTTCCCAGCTATAAACCCAGAACCTAGATTAACGGAATGAATGATACATAATGTCTTCAAATAGATTTCCGGATGTGTTTCTCCTACTGTCATGGATGCCGGACTGCTTTACCCTGTTTATAATATCTTTTCAGTGTTTATTAAAAAAAAAAAAAGGGATATGATTTTTAGGTTGTGAAAGTTCTTCAGCTTTCTTATTGAAAGTTGTTGAATCCCATTTACATTGGACGATCATTAGTACCTCTGTGGTTACCGCAGGAGTTGCCATTAGCAGCCAAAACTAGTAGCTGTGGGTGAAAATGATCACAGCAGGTTAGAACTTGCCTGTGACCAGATTGCCTGACTAATCCTAATTTTCCTGTTTGCCATTAAGTGAAAGGGAAGCTGCTTCTTGATTATGCAGTTATGTGATTGTTGCCTCACAGGCGAGTCCTGACTCATCTGGATGCGGGGCTCCACTTCTCATTACACACGCGCATGCACACACAAAAATGCATCACATAACATGGCATCTTTTATGCAACAGACACTGGGATCATGAGGTCCAGACGGCTACCAAAGAGCTACGGCTACCTAGACTCTCCAAAGCCCTCATTAAGTGGTACTGGAAACCATATGCAGTGCTGGGATTCTTTACCCTCATTGAGGTAAGTGTGTTAAGCTTTGTACATGAGGTGGGTACTCTCTTGCTCTCAAATGATTTTATATGCCGCTAAACTGATTAAAGCAAGCTCTAAAACGACATGTTCATACTTTCAGCAGCAAATTTAACAAAACAAATATTCAAATGTGTTGATTTAAAAATAGGAGATTTCATCTCCGCTGTACAGCCAAAGCACTGCGCTGTTCAACAGATTTGATCAGAACATGCTGCGGTTTGTTAATAGTTAATTTCAGACCCTTTGGAATAGAACTGTCCACTGTCACACTGTAATTAGTGTGTTGTGATGCTCACCCCTCTTGATCTCCTTCCCTGCATATCAGGAGGTCATTAAAGTGGTCCAGCCGGTCATCCTGGGGAAGATGATTCAGTATTTTGAGAATTATGACCCAGACAACAAGACTGCTCTGTACGAGGCCTTGGGCTACGCGGCTGGCTTGTCTATCTGCACCATCGGCCTGGCGCTGCTCCATCACCTCTACTTCTTCCACGTCCAGAGAACAGGCATGAAGATCAGAGTGGCCATGTGTCACTTGATCTACAATAAGGTCAGTAGGAGGGCAGCTTGCCTGTGCTTCTTAAAGGACATAAAGTTCGTAAAGACTTGAAAATGTCACTGAAAGGCTTTCCTGATTTCTTGTCCTGGCACAGTCTAGAAAGTTCGGCCTTGAAAGCGGCAGGCTGAGTTCGCACGGTCGAGCAAGGCTGCATGTAAACGGGAATATTAGTGGAATATTCCTTTTCATTAGACATCAGCTTAGTAGGAACATTGTCTTATTCAGAATAAGGGCAAAAACTGGAATATTGTGCATGTAGACGTAGTCAATGATGATGACGATTGCTGTGTTTTTCTAGGCTCTGCGTCTCAACAGTACAGCCATGGGAAAGACCACCACAGGCCAGATTGTCAACCTCCTTTCTAATGATGTCAACAAATTTGATGATGTAAGTGAAATTTAAGGCTTTTAACCAACAAGCAGAAGGGCTGCTGTTTTTGCTGCAAGGTCAAGGCAGCACAAAATAACATCTGTTAGTAAATAAACTCTCAGCCCTCCATGTAACGAGCCTCCAACATCTGCTGCAGGACAGAGCTTCACTTCCACTTCCTGTCTAGCACTGTAGATGCATTTACCTTTTTTTTAAAGAAAAACATGCCAAAATGAAATGCAATGACAGAAATGTATAGTCAAAGAAGGCAGAGGAAATAAACAAATTGAAGACTTCATAAAAGTAAGAAATAAACTGAGTGCCTGATTGCTTTCAGGCGCACGTGTGCCGCACATGCAGTGTGTTTATCAAACAGGAGTCACAGTTTGCGTGTCGTTGTGAGTGTTGGCAAGCTGTGTCTTTCTCCTTGTTGAATGTGTAGGGAGGATCGCACAAATAAGAGGTGGAGACATGTTAAGAGGTTTTTGTATGCGTCTAGATTTACTACGGGCAGTTTTGCAAGGAAAGTTTCTCCACCTCTGAAAAGCAGGTGTAAACAGGATTGACTTGAGCCATTAGCAAGGTTGTAAAAGGGGAACATTGATGTAACTTCAGATTTGTGCTACAGAAATCTAAATAACAGCAGAAAGTGAGCGGACCACAAACCTTCCAGAGAACTGCACTGAATCAGTTTTCTAAAACTAAATGAATGAACAAAAATAATACGCCTAGGTAATAAAAAATGATTCTCGGACAATAGAAAGTAGCCTAGAGAAAATGAATCGATAAAAACACGCCATTACCATCTAATTTTTTGCAACCACAGGGTTAATATGTTTCTGCCAATACTGAGTCCGATCAGATACTTGCTTAAACGTTGATTGACTATGTTTCTGAAATATTGAAGTAACAGCTGTAGTTACTAAATTTGACACAACTTATTGTTCACAAGTCGCTTGACCCAAATACTGAAGGTGGACAAACATCCCTTAGCCATTCTGCTATCTTGGCAAAAATGTAATATTAGTTACCATGATGAGTTGGGCCCCCCCATCCATAATGTGTTTTTGTTTCAGTGTTTGGTGTGATTTTATTTCCCAGTTTGAGTACAAGTCACTGTGGCCCACAACCAACTCATTCTATATATCCTAGCACCTGGATGGCTGAGAATCTACATCGTGTGATGTGTTAAGTGGAAAAGGGGAGTGTAGTCTGGTGATGTGAATTCGAGGAATGCATGTTTGACCTCATTTTGCAAGTCACCACTTATGAAGCATTTGAGGTCTTGGCATGATTATAGCTGCACAATATATGGAGTTGATGGGTGTGACATATTTTTATGTTGTTTTATGTGTGTGCTGCAGTGTCTCACGTCAGCGCTGCCCTGACTGTATTCACTCAGAGAAACGCTGGCAAACCTCCTCACCCCTAGCGTGAGGCTCAGGCTTGATTATGCTCTGAGCCTTTGTGGCACCAAACCCAGTGTGTCTCATTGGAGTTTCATTTTAATCAGTGGTCACCAGAGCCTGCTGTGAAATCTACAGTTTGTTGAGGACATTATATCTTTTGGCAGTGGGATGTTAATTGGACCATGTCATGTTCTCATGCTGGTTTGGATTAAAATCTTTGAAAGTAAATGACTCTACTCTCTAAAAACCGCCCGGCACTGAATGCTTCTTTAGAACATTATCTTAGTGATAAGTGTGTGACTGAGACGTATTGGGGGAAAAAAGTTCTGCCCTGGATCATGTTACAGCTCATTCACGGTAAGTTCTCTTCCACAGGTGACCATCTTCCTGCACTTTCTGTGGGTGGGGCCCCTCCAGGCAGCGGCGGTGGTGGGGCTGCTGTGGGTGGAGATCGGCCCGTCGTGCTTGGCAGGCATGGTGGTTCTCATGTTTCTGATGCCAGTGCAAACCCTGTTTGGAAGACTCTTTTCTAAGTTCAGGTAACACACACACACTTGCAAAATATGAGTCCAAATATTCCAGTCAATTTCCAAGGTCTCAGACCTTGGAAATTGACCCTTCAAGCTCTGCCCCCCTTGGTTACTTTTGCTGTGCTGTCCAGCTTTCCAATCTAGAATAGCACACATGCAGTTTACAGTGATAACAGATGCAGATTTTCCACTCAAAATTCAGTCATTTTTGAAACAATGGGTTTTTAATTGCACACATAAGTAAGCAAAAGCAGCATTTCTAGTCAACAACCGTTTAGTTTGCTGTAGCTAGCAAACTAATTAATATCGAGACTTGGTTGAAAACTCAGGTTGCTAACTGGTTGAATTTGTAAGCTCATCTTTTTCTCTCCACTTCAGCCCTCTGTCTGCACTAAAGTGGCGTTTTTCTAGAACGGTCTCCAGAGGACAAATCTTAATACACAGGCCTGGTGTTTCAGTTTGTTGGGGGAAAATTGAGCTTTTGCATACCAAAGACGCAACCTGCCCAGTGAGGGTCAGGGGCTGTGTGGCAGTACTTTCTCAGTGATCATTTTGCTTTTTTAGATTATGTTGATTTAGTTGCGACCATGACTTGGACAGCCGGGTTGTCTGTCCCACTCCTACCAGATGTTGGCTGTGATGTGCAGTCTTGTTTGCCACCTGAAAAGAGGACAAAGACGACGAGACTTAGCAGTTTTTCTGTTGTTCAGGTGTTTCACTGTAAACAGAGGAAAATGGTGTTTTAGAAATGAGCTGGCTTAGTGTAGACGTAGTCTCATGATGGCTACAAACGTGTGGTAGAAAATGACTGAAATGAATATGTAAGTTGCTGAATCACTGTTGAATAACTCAAAAGGGACATTGCAACCTTTGAGGTGAGAGAAGGTTCAGACTGTCAAGTCGTAAAGATTAGAAGACCTTGGGATGGCTCAATTTCTAGAGATTTGCTGGTTCAGACTAGATTTTAGTGTTCAGAGAAGACGAGAAGAACCATACATGCCCCTCTTTATGACCATGGCAGCTTGGGAACAACAAGGCTAGAGGGGACGGGATTATCAAGCAGACTCTATGCAGCCTCTGATGTGTGGAATTTTGGACACTGACCAGAGTGTTTCAATATCAATCAATACTTGATATCATGCTAAAAGACTGAGGCTAAAAAGAGGCAAAGAGTTGGCAGGATGACTTGCTCAACTTAATCACACAATACACACTTTTAAAGGTGTGTTTGGTAGTTTGTGTTTAAAGTCAGACATATTCAAAAGTCATGAAGAGGGCTTCTGGAACCATTTTTATTTGTACATTTTTAGAATTCTGGCCTTTTTGTTGACAGTTAATGAACCCAGTGCTGCATTTCCAGGTGTAGCACTGGACAGGGGTCAAGTAATATAGTTGTAAATCTGTCTCAGTCCTAGTTTATGAACTCCTCAAAACAAAAAGAACTGCAGGGTGGAGCTGCCTGCGTCCCATGGGTCCTGGAAAACAGTTGACCAATTTTCCAGTCATGGTAAACACATGGAAAATGAGAGGAACAAGTAAAATGTCCTGGAAAACGATCTCTAGAAAAGAGCGGGAAATCTGCTGATTCAGTTTACTCTAAATAGCTTGAAGTGGAAATAGCTGTTAGTAATGCAATTGTGGCATAATAGATCAGTAGGAATCAGTGCACATTTGAAGTCACATACAAAGTCATTCTCAATGTTGTCAACTTATTATTTTGTTAAACAGTATTTCTGCAGCAAGCTTGAACTTTTCTTTGCAGGAGTAAGACAGCCGTTCTGACTGACAACAGAATCCGCATAATGAACGAGGTGGTGTCTGGGATGAGGATCATCAAGATGTATGCCTGGGAGAACCCCTTTGCTGCTCTGGTCTCCGAGGTCAGAAGGTAAAAACAGGAAAGGATTCTTGTGGTCTTCATACTAGTCTATTTTAGATCAATTATTTAAAGAGATACTGGCTCACAAATTAAATAAAAATGACCATTTTATATTTGTTTATATGATGTTTTAGTGGATATCCACCAGTGATAGAGGGCAAGTTACAAACTCACAACGTTCACTGCATAAACACTGTAATTTAGAGGCTTGTCATTGCCACCTGCCTGTTATTTCCTGCCCTGACAGATTACTAAATTAAACTAGCCTCCACGCAGTTTTACCTGCTGTTCCTAAATTAAAGGTACAGGAAATCAAATCAAAATATTTCTAGCTAAATATGTAATAATTATTCCATCTTGTGAAGTGCTCATTGCCATGGTGGAATATGATCTCAATCTAAAATGAAAAGTGCTTCTAAAGTATCCTTCAAAAACAATCCAAGGCACACTGTAGGGTCAGTGTGTAATGAAAAGTAAAACACTGAGTGGAGGGGGAAGATGGTTCTCTATCAGTCTACAGGTCAAAAACGAGGAAGTAGTACATCGTCACTGAAGGAAGGAGGGAGTAGGAGGGAAGAGCAGGAGACGGAAGGAGATGAGAGGAAGGGCAAACCTAAATGTTACGGTGGACCTGATCCTTTCCTTATATACACATGATCAATTCCTCAATCTATAACCTGGTCCACATTTTTCTGTTCATAACTACACACATATTGACTACAAAATCACTATAACCATTATTTAAAAATGTATTCAAATACAATCTTTTCATTATTCCTGCAGTAATATTTCACAACAAAGGAGAGAAGTCTATCTCATCCCTGAGGCCAGAGTATTTTGTTGGTTTCAGTTGTACCCCTCCCCTCTGGTGTGGGCGGGACTTAATGTCGCTCTGTCTGCAATGGCTGCGCTCCATTTAGCCAAGCAGGCGTGACGGTTTATGTAGCGAAAAGGGTGGGGGAACCTGCAGAAATGGAGTCCAGGCGGCAGGTATGACGTTGAATCTATCAGCAGATAAACGGCAATTGGTGCTGGAGAACTTCAGTGTCATGTTTTACAACATTTAGGTACTGGACTTTCTCCCAACTGGATTCAGCCGCAATACTAACAGCACAATAGTACTGTTCAGTATTGTTTTCTTGCTGCATAGCGCAGTCGATTCAGGTCGTGTACAAGTGGCATGTGCTGTCTTGTGTGCCAGAAAAATAGAGTGGAAACCACACCCGACCGGCACTGTGCCAGTCACGATTTGGAGCACGCCTACTGAGCACCCAATTTAAACCCCCATATCATCCTGGGGTCTGGACTTCTGTGGAAGAAAGTGTGAATAAACTCCCCATTTATGATGATGATGATTATAATAATAATTAATAAGTAACCATTTATAATAAGTCCATACTGTTTAATATACAAATCAGGTTTCCTGAATCATGTGCTTCCAACAAAGGCATTTTTCGATTCGTCAGCAAGATTCAACCATTCACCCCTTCATTGGTATGAGGACATTTCTAAGCACACATCAGTTAGCATCCATCCATGTATGCTGCTCCATAGAAATTAAGTTTTAAGTGAGTGATTGTTGAAACTCTGTGTCGCCTTAGGAAGGAGATCTCCAAGATCATGAATAGTTCCTACCTGCGAGGTCTCAACATGGCCTCCTTCTTCTGCGCCAGCAAGATCATCGTCTTCATCACCTTCACCCTCTATGTCCTGCTGGGAAATACCATCTCAGCCAGCCGCGTGTTTGTGACGGTGTCGCTGTACACTGCTGTGCGCCTCACCGTCACACTCTTCTTCCCCAGTGCCATCGAGAAGCTGTTTGAGTGCCGTGTCAGCATCCGCAGGATTCAGGTACGCTGCTTTAATACTTTGATTTTAAAAGTAACTGCTGGGTTTTATTTTGTAACTTTATGGATGCAAATGCCCACCACCCAAAATGCACATTTTGTTAAAAATTGATTACACATTTTTAGTCAAATGGTATCTGGTAAAACAGCATATTTTGCAGTGGTATGGCTAAAAAAAGGCATGTTGCTCTTTATTAAAAGTCTGTCTAAGGTGGGAGAAAAATGCCAGTCAGCAGACCTTGCTCTTACTTGGACTCGGGATAGGCCTGCCTGGCACAGTTTCAGTGCATGTTTAAGGTCATTGTCTTCCCTGGAAATAATTCCTCCTCCATGCAGGTTACAGATCGGCTCGCTTCTGCAGAATGGAGCTGTGCTTTTCTTTGGTTTGTGATCCTGTGCATATCACAAACTGCAAAAGCGTCGTCACACACCATTACATCACGTTTTCTGCACTGTTGAATTAATCTCTGGTGCTGCCCTCCTCTCACATGAGCTTCCCAATTGTAATGTTAAAAATTATCTACAAACATTATTTTTTTAATTTCCCATTTGATGGAGTCTCAGATGACTTTACCTTGATAATGGTAGTCTTCAGTTAGCATGGTCTTTGCCTGGTCTTGCTTGTAATGACAGCATAATAAAGGCAGATAAAAGGCTGCAGTGTTTTGGATGCATGCTGTTCTTTTGCTGATATCACAGTTCAGGCTGCTAATCTCTAATTGTTTAATCCCTGTGCTGCTGCACTCACATGACATCAACATCCCCAATGATCTACCTGACCACTGCAGCAAAAGACTCATCTAAAGACATTCCTTGATCACTTATGTGTGCATGTTACATAATTGATGATTTTCCCTTTATGACTGACTGGGTTTTTGTATAACCCTTAGAACCCTTAGCACACTTTTATTTTTTTTATTTTTTTCATGGTCAAGGAGTTCCTGGTGCTGGATGAGATCACAAAAATCAACGCTGCACTCCCACAAGATGAGAAGAAGGACGTCTCAGTGGAGATCCAGGACCTGACCTGCTACTGGGACAAGGTCAGATGCCTTGTGCTCAGCATATACTAGGAATACCCCGAGCCAGTTCACTTTAACCTTTTACCACCCACTTTTTTTTTTTTGCTCATGGGACACATATAAGGGATGTATTGATACATAGACTCTTGTCTTTTTGGTCATTGTGGTAATTTAAAAAATTGGCATAAAAATACCGTGTTGGCCTAAATATTAGATGACCATCATCATAAAACATAGAAGTAAAAGATTAACTGCTTGCTTTAAAATATAACATAAATCCTACATGTGTGAAGCTTGTCTATCAGTCACATACTTACCCTCTCTTGTTAGGCGTTTGGAAGCATTTGAAATGATTTTGAGTGTCTGTCTTCTTGGGTGCCTCATAATCTGTGACACCGGCAGTTCTTGGCTGCTTGACAAATTAGGGTTGGGCGATATGACGGTAAATATCGTGCAACGGTAGAAACGTGTCCTCCAGTAGAGATTTAGCAATACCATTTCTACCGCGGGGACTATCCCTTAGTGTCTATGCTTGGATTGGATTCTCACGATTCTCAGACCTCTGAGCCAACCGCCGCAGAAGAAGAGAGTGACACGAAAACATGGAGGAGGAGAGTGACATTGTAAATACAGAGCATAATGTATGGTATGGTTATTTTAAACCATTTCTTAATTGAATTTACAGAATGATACCGCTACCGTGATATAAATTTACATATTCTGAACATGCAAACATAGTACATAAATCACATAACAAATGTAGGCATCGCATCGACCTAACTTATTCGGGAATCTCAGGCACAGGCATCCAATTAACCTCATTCTAACCAATATGCAGTCACCCATATGCTTGTCTACACTGACTATAAGACTGTGTTCTAAAAAATGGAAAAGTATAAATAAGTGTAAGTAGTGCAGCAGCAGTTTGAGGATATTTATGTATACATGATATGTAAATAGCCAGACAGGCTATGGTGAAGTGAGGTAGGTTGCTAATTTAAATGTAGGTTTACTTTATGCCGTGTGTGCAGCTATATTGTTAAGGGAAAAACAAACCAAAAACAACAACAAAAGCGTTCAAAGTAAACTTGTTTTTAAAGTTGCAAAGTTTTTCTTTCAGTCCTTACGGACATAGTTGCATCATTTCTGGGTTATGGTTTGCTCCTCCTGCAGAGTCTGGATGCTCCGTCTCTGCAGAACGTCTCCCTCACTCTGAAATCACATCAGCTGTTGGCTGTAATTGGACCAGTGGGAGCTGGAAAGGTCAGATATCGGTCATCATTTAACACTCAGAAGACATCTAGCATTGTGACTTGTAGTAAGAAAACTGGTCAGATGGGATAGTTGACATAGTTTGTGTACATTTTTTCCCCATGTCATCAGTCGGCTCATGTCTTACCTTTCTGTGTGCCTGCATGTCCATCCAGTCATCACTGTTGAGCTCCATCCTGGGAGAGCTGCCTAATGAAAAGGGGATGCTGAAGGTCAAAGGTCAGCTGACCTATGCTGCCCAGCAGCCCTGGGTGTTCCCCGGAACCATCCGCAGTAACATCCTGTTTGGGAAAGAGTTCAACCCCCAGAAGTATGAGAGAGTCATCAGAGCCTGCGCGCTAAAGAGGGTGAGAGATAATTGGCACCTCAGATTACATGATTTGGCAGTACACGACAGATTAACTCATTACATGTCGAAAAAAGGTCATAAAATCACTTCCTACTTTGATCCACTGCGTGAGAGAGGGTTGAAAGTAAATGATTTAATTGAAATAACGAAAAAGCTAAACACTGACAATCCTGCATAACTGGTCTCACAAAGCTCTGTTAATTCTGGCCTTATCAATCATGAGGTAATCGTAACAACATCAACAGATCCAGAGCAGCATATTCACTGTCAAATGAATTATTAAATACTACCAAATACTAAAAGTATGATATAGATTAATGTGAATGTGCTGTATTTTTTTTTTATAGGCTTTTTAATATGTTT
Organism: Maccullochella peelii; assembly: GCA_002120245.1. Classification (NCBI taxonomy): domain Eukaryota; kingdom Metazoa; phylum Chordata; class Actinopteri; order Centrarchiformes; family Percichthyidae; genus Maccullochella; species Maccullochella peelii. Next base: position 101,808 of record LKNJ01000828.1, read on the forward strand.
TTTAACTTTGACTTTTGCTTATATATATCCATGGATATTTGTTATAAAAATATTTAAGATTTTAAACCAAGTTTTCAGAGACTTTAAGATGATGCATGGATATTGATACCTAGATATTGGCTGAGGCTATGGGTGTGAAAAAGTGAGATTCCTCCGACCAGCTGCTAGTTTGCTGCACCAAAAAGCACAGCAGCAACCGGTGCATAACGCATCATAATAGCTCTAAAAACAAGCTGGCTAGGTGCTGTTCATTCATTCCTCAGCCACTGACAGCAGTGACCAGAACGAAATGATTCTCAGGCCAGCAGCATTGTCTTTTCTGACTGAAGGCTAACTGTATTTGAATGGCTGTGTGATACACAAAGGGATTCCACAGCAGAGGCTTAACTGAAGACTGGTGTGGATGGTTACAACTTTTCTCGTGCTGCTTTGTGGTTTAAAATGTTAGCATGGTTCCATTTTGTTCATTTTTTTTTTTTTTCTTTCTTTTTTTCAGCCTTGCATGTCAGTTTGAGCTGAATTCATTCCTTGTGTTGTGTCCTTGCAGTGGAGAGCAACTCAGACAGGGTTTTGGTTTTTTTTAATACTTAATTGCTTGTCCATTACAAAAAGATCACATACACACAAAGGGAAAAAAACATGAAAAGATCTGGATTGCACTTTCTCCACAAAACCTATCCATCCTTGCTCAGTGGTTCATTCTCTTATATTGTCATTGACATTGACATTGATCCTCTTGAGCTCTCTCCTCTCGAGTTAACTGTTCCACACCATATATTTCCTTCACAAGTTTCAGCTATCCATCTTGTGTTGGCAGTTCTGCCTTGTACCATCTCTTCGTAATGGCCTTTTTACAAGCTGCCAACAAGATTTTCAGCAAATATCGGTCTTCTCTTAACACAATATCTCCAGTCATATTACCAAAGTACATGACCTAGGTATATCATAGCCCAGAATTTTGATAATAACCATATGAACATTGTCCCAAAACTGTACAATGTTAGGACAAAGCCAAAATAAATGGGAATGGTCTACATGTGGCCAGTGGTGCCGGCCTCTGCTCTCTCAGGTGTCTGACTGCTATTGATGTTGAACTATGATTGTACTTGGCTTTCAGTATCTCTAACCTGGCAAGAGGAGCAGTGTCCTGTGAATGAGTTACTTGTGAGTCATGTGACCATTAATTGGCAGAATGAACCTAAGTGATCCAAATAAAAAACACCACTACAAAATGAAATGTTCCGCTCTGATGCAGTGCAAACACACTTATCGTCTTTGATTGGGTGACTTATCTGTATACCATAAACCTGGCCCATCTTTTTACATGCAGTCACATGATGCCAAACGCATGACCGCAATGTGCTGAGTCACTTGGTGTGTACATGCACTTAAGTAACTCATTTACTGTTCGCTTGTATATGGATTTAATTATAAACTCTTTCCTTAATCCCTGTGAGGGATTAAGTGAGACTTTGTTAACAGAGGTACAGATTTCTACTTTTTTCTCAGCTGTGTTACACTTACAGGTTCTCTTGCTGTTTTTACATCTATACGTTTGCATGACAGGAAAAGTAGGAAAAACAGATTTTGATACACATCGGTCATCTTTAATGTTATTTAGACATAAATAGGGCTACAACTAATGCTTAGTTTCATTGATTAATCTTTTGATTGTTCCATTATTGGATTTAAAAAAAATGGAGGAAGGCAGAAAATACACAAATTTAAGAAGCTGTCGCCAACAGGTTGATAATCAACAAATTGATTCTTACAGTAGTTGCAGATTATTTTCCTGTCGATCAAAGCATTCAGCTCTAGACTTGTCTTGTCGTCCTAACAGCATTCTGTAGAAGCATCACATTGTAATGATCATTATACTGTAGTGCGTGTTATTTTTATTCCCACTTTACTGTATGATTTGGCTGACAGATTAGCATCCAGTTCTAAACTTGCCCAAACTTCCTGGTTGACATTACATCTCAGTTACAAGATGAACACAATTTCATCAGTTCATCAAAAACAAGTTTGAGGATAAAGGATCTGCAAAATATTCTCCTCACCTGCTCCTCTTTTTTTTTTACAAGAACAGTTTTTTATGGGGAAAATGACATGCTTTCTTTTTCTGTACATGTTCAGACATGTGAGAATTGCATTACCACAAGGTCTGGCAGTCCCTGACCTTCAACCCCTAACGAGGCAGCCTCAGACTCTATAACACAGCTGTGTCTCGTCCTGAGCCTGGTCATACTTGCTCTGAAGATAGTAATGCATTCTTGCAACATTTGTTTCATTTCTGAAATTAATAATTCTGCAGGTAGTCACTCAAAGACGCATTTTAAAATATTTCCTGTTGGGACGATGTCGCAGTAGTGTCTATAAATTCGATAATAGAATATTGAATAGTGCAGTCAGTGGGGAGACTGTGCCTTAGCTGGATGGGCCTTGTTCTTGTTCATGCTATCTCAGAGATCACTGTATAAGGGCGTCTTGGTGGCCTAGAGGTTTGGGATGTTGACCCAAGTGGTTGGGGTGTCTTTGGTTCATGCCCCCTCTCTCCCCTCATTTCCTGTCACCTAACTATTGTCTACTGGCAAAATGTCTGGAAAAATGCTTTAAAAAGATATCGCACAGTGTTGTTGATCTTGACCTCCCTGTAGGAAGTGAAGGCTTTCCATTTTGCATACCTTTTTGAATATATAATACAGGTTCCGTGTGATCACTGCTCTGTTGTCTCTGTTTGTGAGTTCCCCATGAATTACACTGTGCTGTCCGTTGGTGCAGGACCTGGAGCTGCTCCCAGATGGAGACCTGACACTGATCGGGGACAGAGGAGCAACACTCAGTGGGGGACAGAAAGCTCGTGTCAACCTGGCGAGGTGAGCGCACAGTCCAAATTCTCCTTTTTTTTAATTTTATTTTTTTTAATTTATTTTTTTTGGGAAGAAAACCAGATGAGTTTTACTGGATATGCTAATGAGAAATTATCAAAAAGGGTGCAGAGTTGACCTCAAGATAACTTATTTTTTGATTACTTAGTGTAGGAAAAAGATGAGCTTTGCATTTACCGGCTAAAACTGCTGCTGTTTCTCGGATTTGGAGGCTCAAAATCGCCGCAAACCAGTCCATCACCCTCTCTGTGTTGCATTGAGTTTAAGCTGGCTAGCGAGAGCACATTTAAACAACAAAGTAACCAAAGTACTTTACAAAGAAGTTAAAACTGGGTAATTAAAATGAAAATAAATATATCTATATGTATAAATACAAAAGGCTACTGCACAGAAACAGTAAATTATACAGACAAAACATAAGCAAATCATCCTTAAAGGGGAACTCCACCGATTTTACACATTGTGTTTCCAGGTGTGAGGGAGTACTACTGCAAATGTGAAAAAGTAGTATAAAGGCTTTAGTGCTACCAGAGGGAGCTGTGTGCTGTCTGGTAAATTGCCTCCAGTGATGTCACTTGAGTCAGCGTCAGTTGGGGCTAAAGACTACAAGTTTGAAAATGAATGTTATCTGGGGGTGTGGCGTTCGAGAGGTCTGGAAGTGAGCTTGTCAGACCTCTGTAGCCCGTTCCTCATCTCTGCTTGAGGCTAGAGGCTCCAGGCTACATTAGCCGCCACTAGCATAACACACCCGAATCTCCGACTGAACTGTCAGCAGTTCAGTTGCATTGTGGGTAACGTAGGCGCCAAGTTTTGACAAGGAAAAAGTGTGGAATAAAAAAAGACAATATCTCTAGTTCTGCTGCGTCGATTTAGCATCAACTTTTGGTTTGTTTTTTTTTGTGGTTTTTTTAACTGTCCATAAGACCTACACTGTTACAGAAGTGCAATGCTAAATCAGTGGAGTACTATTTTAAGGTAGCTGAGTAGAGCTTCAACGCAACATGGATCAACTAGTTTAGTGAAAAGTACGGCTGCCTATTGTCAGTGTGAGAGTGAGACGATGGGTCGTAGTTTCTAGAATGTCACCACAATGACGGCACCTTTTAGGAAGAAAAAAGTAGGGCCTAAGATGACACACACGAGATGGATGCAGAGGAAGAAGGAAAAGATCAGTCCCATCGAAACTGATATTGAAGTTAAGAGGCAAACCGTTGCATAGCACACCACTGAATGCCCACAACATGCATGATGCAGTCCAAGAGAACAGAACGATCGACACTGATCATGTTTCAAAGGCAGCTAGTAAGAAAGCAATGACTGGAACTTTCCACATGATATAGTCTACATGCTGTCAGTAGATGCTAACCACATTGTGTGTGTTTTGTCAGGGCTGTGTATCAGGATGCGCACATCTACCTCCTGGATGATCCTTTAAGTGCTGTGGATGCCGAGGTCGGGAGACACCTCTTTGAACAGTGAGTGATTTAAGAGTTACATGTTTGAGGCCTAAACTCTTCTTCTCACCACATGTGACCCACGCAGTTTTATACCCTCCATACATCTACATGCTCTTGTATGCACAAATTGGAGCAGCAGGTTAAGGTTTTACGCTGTTGAACCACAGCACGGGGAATTTATTTGATCCACCAAACTGGAAAATACTGGAGCGTTGTGGTCACCACCCCCTGGTAGAGATCTTCAAAGCTGGAGCGGAAAGCCGTCGGCGTCAGATTTCCGCCCCTCTTCTTACGGGAACTTTCTCCTGCTGTGATCTATCTGCATTGTTACATAATGTAGCCTTTTTGCTTTGTTTAGAGCTTTTTCCTGTTCTCCTGCCTAGTTTACAGAGTGATGGATATCTGCAGCCCCCCATGAGTTAATAGTGTTGCTGTAGCATTGTTGTTTGGACTACGTTGCTTTGCCACTCAAGAGAGAACAGACAAAGGTCGAGAAAAGGTTTACAGTGTTTGAAAGGCCAGACCTGAGGCAGGAAGAGGTGCGGTGCTGCTAGTGTCAGGCAGACAATTGAAATTGGCCCCACTCTTCCTGTTCCACTCTTCCTCCTTGGATTTTAAAGTTCCACAGACCATGATGTAACAACTATAATAAGGAATAGAAATGCATACACAGATACAGTAAATCTATTTGATTCTTATTCTAACATAACAGTATATACACTATGCTAAACCTGACTCGATCTTCACTGTATGTCCATGTATCAGGTGTATCTGTGGCCTGCTGAAGAACAAGCCTCGTATCCTGGTCACACACCAGCTGCAGTACCTGAAGGCTGCCGACCAGATTGTTGTCCTCAAGGAGGTTGGTGCCTGTACAGAGTAAAATAATCCCTGTGCGCCCAAACTTTACTACAGTACCTACACTCCTACAAAAGACAACGTGTCAGTCTGGACAGTACACACTTGTTTTACTCTCCAAGACAATGTGCCTCATACAAAAATCACTCGTATCAACAGATTTGTAGTACACATAGGGAGGGACCAGACCTATCGTAAGAGACACGTACAGGTAGTTTGACTTTCTTCTCCACACAATTATAATGTGTCTGAGTGCATTTAGAGATTAAATATGATATTGAAATAAACTAAAATAACAAAACATAACATAGACCATAATATAAAATGAATATTCTGTTCACTGTATCGGTGTGATGTGTTGCTGCCAATTTAGAGGTTCAACAACTTTTATTGTATTGACAATTTATACAATTCAGTAGTTCACGTGACAGCTTCTGTTATAACACGTGACGGTGTAACATCACCTGTAACGGAATATATTCCCTCATTCATATCTGTAACTGTCTCATCCCCTTGACTGCCTCCCATTCGACTGAATGCCTTTGCTTTATTACGACAAGAGCTAAGAATATGAACATGTTCTTGCATGAAGCCCAGTCTGTTTTGATAGCAGGGGCATTGTTACACTTAGGATAAGCCCTGTATTTACAAAAACAGAATATCCCAAATATGAATGTCTGCAATTCTGTCAAATTTGCTGTGGGTGTTTGTGGTTCGCAGAGGATCAGTCCTAATATGTGACCTCCTGCTTTTCCACTTATATACAAGAACTATTCTAATCTAATGGGAAGATTGTCAGGCTCTTATCGGACAGTCCGTAAACTTTCCTCTAGCACCACCCAGAGGTCAGATTGTCAACTTCAATCAATCAAACTTTATTTGTATAGCACCTTTCACACAGGTAAGTGCAATTCAAAGTGTGAAGCACTTTGAATTGCACTTGGCACACAAGATATCACACTGACTACGTTTACATGCACACTAATTTTCCACCAATATTCCGAATTGGATACGGGTCATGTAAACGGCATATTCTGTTTGGATATTCTGAATTAGGCCTTATTCCGAATGTAGCTTTTCCAATTAAGACATGTGGGATATGTCAAAATTATTCTGGTTTTAGGAGCATTCTTTGGACATGTATACAGCGGATTTGGAATATGCGTCTCAGGTGGGGTTTTTAGCGTAGTTTGCGACACACGGCCTCTTGCCTGTTTACGGCTGTCAACAAACCAACTAGCCAACAGTTTGCAAGACTGGGGTAGAGATGCATGCACAAAAGAAAAGCCCAGAGGGAGGCTGAGTTTGCTCGGTTGAACAAGGCTGCGTGTAAACGAAATGTAATATAATATTCCTTTTCATTAGCCAGTAAACAGCTTAGTTGGAATATTGTCTTTTTCGGAATAGGGGCAAAAACCGGAATATTTTGTGCATGTAAACGTAGTCAATGATCCTGTGGTTTGGACAAACTGAAAAATATCAGGCCCACTTCTGACCACTGTTTGTAGAATAGCAGAATCAGACGTAATGTTGTTCCTTGCAACATGAACATTACAGCCTGCTCAGGTCACTAGTTGGACATCAGACTGTTAGTGTTTGAAAAGGTCAGCGCCAGCATGTTGGTATGATGAAATGTATGAACCATAAACTTGTTAAAGTTTGTGTATACATGATGAGATAGTGTTTAGGTGTGGTATGTAAGCACAAACACAGATGTCCTAACTGTGTGTGTGTGCACGTGTCAGGGTTACATGGTGGCAAAGGGGACATACACGGAGCTGCAGCAGTCTGGAGTGGACTTCACCTCCCTGCTGAAGAAGGAGGAGGAGGACGAGCAGCAACAGCCTCCTCAAGACATCCCCACCAGGGACAGAACGCTGTCCCAGAACTCTGTGCTCTCACAGACCTCCTCTGTGCACTCGGTCAAAGATGGAGACCAGTTACCGGTGTGTACATCATCAACCCCCAATAAGTTGCTGTTAAATATGACAGTTTTCTCTTGTGTTCCCATTGGACAAAATCTTAAATCCTCCTAAATTTATTTAATTTAATGTATCCTTTATTTAGCCAGGAAGGTCCCATTGAGATACAATACAAGATCTGTTCTTCCAGGGAGTCCTGGTCAAGATGGCAGATTCACATGAAAAACAATTTCACATGTGAGAACACAATAAAAATGACACAAGGGAAATGGTAAAAGAAGAGAGGCATACAGGCCATACCAGCGATATCCATAACACATTCCACCTCAAGTCAAGGTTTATGTAAAACTGCAACCTGTTTCCTTCAGGAGTAACAGTAAAACAGTTGGTCTCGCTAAAATCTGTTAAACTGAGTTAATCCGGTGTTGTCCATACAGGCAGAGTCGGTGCAGACAGTAGCAGAGGAGAGTCGCGCTCAGGGAACCATCGGAGTGAGTGTGTATGTCAAATACCTGAGAGCCGGAGCCAACATCGTGGTTCTGCTAGCTGCCATGCTGATCAACATCCTGGCTCAGGTATGCCCAGGGGGAGGGCACTAATGAGCAAAGGTTCATTTCACTTTCTACTGTTAGCTTAGTGAGAACATATGAAAAGAGTTTTACTGTCCTCTGCACCTGAAGAGTAACTGAAAGACGCTAAACTATTACCCTTTCTTTTTTATCTTCAGGTAGCGTACATCATGCAGGACTGGTGGCTGGCTTACTGGTGAGGATGGAAACCACTAAAAATAAAATAATATACTAAACATTAACCCCCAGTGTAGGTATATTCCTCACAGCTCTCTGCTTTTGTCTGATTTCTTTTCATTCTTTTTGTGTAACATTTGATCAGGGCTGACGAGCAAGAGAAGCTGAACGCTAACAGCACCGTCATCCAAAACGGACAAAATGTCACCAAAGAGCTGAATACAGACTTCTACCTGGGTGTTTATGGAGGTAATCTGAAAACACACATGTTGTCATTCACTCTGTTCAGCATGTCACCTGCACTGTGTGGCGTTTCGGTGGCGTAAAGGAGAATTTCCTGCTGCTTGTTTTCCAGGGTTGACTGTAGCCACCATCATTTTTGGCTTCATCAGGAATATGCTCCTGTTTAACGTGCTGGTGAGGTCTGCACAGTCTCTGCACAACCGCATGTTCAACGCCATACTCAGAACACCTGTGCGCTTCTTTGACATCAACCCTATTGGTAAGAAAAAGTTACACATTACCTCATTTGGGGCATTAGATGGTTGAAGTAATGCATATTTATTTATTACTGGTAAGGAAATGATATCTTCCCTGTTCGAGTCTTTGAGTTACATGTTTTGGAAAAGAATGTTTCATATTTCTAAGTCAGACATTTTAGATGTATTTCTTTAGATCTAGGTACTTGCTTCTTCTGGGTTTTTTTATCTTGCTGAAAGGTAAAAATCCTTGACATCAAATACAGTAGCTCTTAGCATCTTAACTCTGAAGTAAAATTAGGGAGTCGTCACAGCTTGTTAGAACCCTTGCAAGCATTTAGACAGAATGACCTTCATCAAAGAATTACTGGAGCATTACTAAATTGTGGGTGGTGGCCGTCACATCATTAAAAAAAAAAAAGCTTACAATCAGAAGATTCTCCACATAATTATTAAACTGTATAAATGAATCTCTATATTCTCTCGTCTCACCTCAGGAAGAGTCTTAAACAGGTTTTCAAAGGACATTGGCCAGCTGGATTCGAACATGCCGTGGACTTTTGTGGACTTCACTCAGGTGAGGAGAGACCTCGGAGCAATGCCACAGCACATCATCAGAGCCTGCTCACTGAAGCTACAGAGTTGATTGATGCTAACCACTGGAGAGCCGCTTGGCCATTCATTATGTCAGCATAAATAGTATGTGATCGTGTGGTTAAGTTAAAGAACATGGCATAAAAAGTTATTAAAATGAGATGACTGCTGCCACTCCTCTTACTTTTTATAAATGTCTCTCAAATGTCCTTTGCACAAAGAAAATACAACCTCTTGTAGATTAGACCTAACCTTTTTCCAATGAAAAGACAACACACTTGTTTATGGCAGTTTATTAACCTTTATAAAAGTTTGTTCAATTTAAGCCATTTAGAAATATTATATATTATCAGCAAGTAACGGCAGTAGATGAAGATGCGCTGACCACGTCTTTAATGTAGATTAGGAACAAACGCCACAAGTGAGTCGGACCAAATCAGATATCCGTCCATTTAAATTTACAAATAGTTTAAATAATATTATTTGAGAGCCGTTTGTAAGTCGGTCTATTGAAACACTTCACATACAGCATGGGAACAAATTGGAATTAAATAAGATTTCCAAATTACCGTGTTGTCATTCTATGCAGCAGAACTTTCCATCTAATAAATGATGAAAGTGATGAGAAGCTTTTATTAGGGCAGAGCGTCCCTTGCACTCAAAATGGTCATTAAGGCTTCAAGGGCAAAATAAGTATTAAAATCCTACGCTAATGCAGCCTGTGAGAGAACAGAAAACCCTTTCAGCCTGTACCAGCAAGATAACTGCTACTGTGTGAGTCACTAGTTTTTACTTTCTCCTATTGCTTAGCTGGCAGGTCAGATGTATGTACCCTAAAGCAGCATTGATTAACAAATTAACCAGCTAAAATTCCTAACTTGACATCAGTATGTCGAACGGTAATCAGTAAACAACCAGATTTCAGATTTGAACTCTTTTGTTCTCTCTGAGCAGGTGTTCCTGCAGATTCTCGGTGTGATCGCTGTGGCAGTGTCGGTGATCCCCTGGATCCTCATCCCTGTGCTCCCCCTGCTCCTCTCCTTCCTCTACCTGCGTCGCTACTTCCTGCAGACCTCCAGAGACATCAAACGCCTCGAGTCCACCAGTGAGTGTCCCACAATGCAACAGCGTGTGCATGTCATGCGCGTGTGGCATGAGTTGAGTCACCTCATGCCACACGCGCATCTCTCTCTCTCTCTCTCTCTCTCTCTCTCTGTCTCTCTCTCTCTCTCTCTCTCTCT